>PVIY010008967.1:0-74457 GCA_004026745.1 Myrmecophaga tridactyla | reverse complement strand
GCATAAACTTCCACAGCTTTACATTTATTTTAATGTCTGTGACTTCCACTTGGAAATCTCTAGTCTCTGCCCCTTCTTCTGAATGTCCCACAGCCAGTTTCATATCAACATTTCAGAAACCAAAGTTGTTCCTTTTCATCCCAGCTTAAACCTGTTCTCCCTGCTATGTTTCTTAATTTGGTGAATGGCACCACAATCCACATACCTGCCTCAGCCTCAAATCATCCCTTATTTCTCACCTTTCTTCAGCCCCATATCAAAATAATCACCAAGTTCTGACAGTCCTCCATACCTGATGTCTCCTATAATCCACCTCCCCTTTTTCCTCCTAGACATGAGAACAGGATTCGTCATCTCTAGATGACGTACTGCGTCATCTCCAGAAGAGTACTGTGAACTCCTGCAGTAGCTGTCTTGCCAGCTTCTTTCTAGTTATGAGAATTGCTTCCTTTTCTTCCCCATCTTTGCAGTCCCTTCTCCACTCTGCTGCCGAAGTAATCTTTCTAATGCAAGAGTATGATTATGTCACTCTCAAGTTCAATACTCAAATCACAAAGAATTAAGAAAGAGTGTTACTTGAAACAGAAGATACTGGTTGTTAAACGAACCCTGTTTGAAGAGTGTAGACTGGATGTGCCTCGTTATCACTGAGACCATGCTAAAGGCTCAGAGGGACACTTGTAGCTCAGGAAGAACTGCCCTGGATATATGTGGCTCAGTCGCCACCTGAGACGGTAACCACATGTTGTCATCAACTGTTCATCTATCTTGCTTTTTTTAACTCACTTTTTAAAACTGAAACTTAAAAAATCGAACATATAGGTTTTCATTTAGTTAAGTATAAAGATCCAACTAATCAATACTTTTGATTGGCCATGACTAGACATTTATTTCCTTCATGAGTCTTTTTAGCCCTTGGAAGATTCAGAAAATTAAATACAGAAATGATGAACTCAAGCCCATGGTATAAAAATTTGAGCAATAAGTTTCATTATTAGGATAATATGCTATTCAATATTTTAAGCATTTGTGCTGTTTAAGAGATCTGTCATATTAGAGTTTGATATTTTACATTAATACACAAAGCCTATTTTCTTAGCAATGTATACTGGAATATTTAAGGATGAAATTATAGGTTGTCTGGTCTTTGTGTCAAAATAATATGAGAAGAAGGAGGAGAGTGGGGGTATAAATGAAACAAGATTTCCCATGAGCTTACACTTGTTGAAGCTGGTGAAGAGGACATGGGAGCTCATGATACTATTCTCCCTGCCTTTTATAGGTTTGAAATTTTCTATAATAAATATACTTTAGAAAAACTATGGAAAAGTCTATTGCAAATGCTTTTGGGATATCTGGAACTGGATATGGTATAATTTAATAGATTGTAAAAATCATGTAAATTCTTGGGGAGATTTTGCTTAGTGGAGTCATTACATATGTCCAGTCAGGTATTTCAAATACTTAAAAATAAAATTCAGTGGGTATTGCGATGGTGGCTCAGCAGGCAAAATTCCTGTCTGCCATGTGGGAGACCTGGGTTTGATTCCCGGTGCCTGCCCATGCCCAAAAATTAAAAAATTCAGCATAATAAATGTGTGCATGTAATATAAAACACTTAAGGGAGTTTAATCACTGAAATTTATAGACAGAACTGTTGATATGAAAGAATTTAATTTAAATAACTTAATTTGTCCAATCATTAATCACAGATCCCCCCCCAGAAAATGTTTATTCTTATTTCAATAAGAATAAATATTTAAATTTATTACTAGATGTTTGCTATCTAAAGCGTTGGAATGAATAACAGATACTTCCCGTATGAAGGGTATCTGCATAGCACATTCACGTGGGTGTGCCTCGGGTTTATGCAAAGCATTTATTACTTGCTGACAGTGTGTGCACGCATTTATCTAGAGATCTAATAATATACCATATAAATAACTGTTAGTATATATAGGTCTGTAGTCACCATGTGTGTAGCAGTAAAGATATCCAATAAATATTAGTGATAAGAATAAGAATGATAGTGAAGAGTAAAAGTGGAAAAATGGGGAAGAGAAATAGGTGCAAATATCACGATAAACCTTTATCAAGCTGTCACCAATTGCTCAAAAAAAAAAAAAAATTCCAGGCATTGAGAAAAGCCCCATAAAGAGCTTAAGAGCCAAACAATGCAGCTAGTCACAGAAAACTGAACAGAAGGAATGGTAAAGGAGAAGAAAAGGAAGCTTATCAGTTGTTATAATAAGTCTATTCAGCAAGTCCTTTCACCATAGTTCTCTTTGTTTTTATGCTGTACCATGCAGAATTAAATAGAAAGTGAATTTAATTTAATATTATGACTGCCATTTTTAGAAAGCTATTAGAGCTCTGTTTTCTGATTTCTAAAGATATAAAGCTGTTGACCTTTATACTTAATTTGCTATTCAAGATTTAGCTTTTAATTATCAGAGGTTGTATGTGTTTGTATGTGTGTGTGTGAGTGTTTTAAGAAGAAAGGGGAATTCTAAGTGACATAAAACTTTATTCTATACCTGTTCTTATTGGCTGAGCTGAAATCATGTGGTTTTTTTCTGTGGAACATATCTTCCTGCATTTAGCCCATCTGGAATTTTGAAACTATGACTTGTGTAAGCCAATGCTTTCAGAACGGAGTCAAGTAAGATGATCTGTGTGATTGTTAAGTTCATATATCAACTTGGCCAACTTATAGTGTCCAGATGTTTGGTCAAGCAAGTAGTGGCCTGATTGTTACCATGAGGATATTTCATGGATTTAAGTCATCAGTAAGTTGATTGCATCTATGGTGGATTACATCTACAATCACTGAGAAGATGGCCTTCAACAAGGAGAGAAATCTCATCCAATCCGTTGAAGGCCTTAAAAGGGAGAACTGTTGATTTCAGCAATCAGATGGAAGAAATTCCATCTCTATTTCAGCCAGCCAGCTTCTCCTTGGGAATTTATCAAAAGGCTTCATTGGAGTCCTAGCTTGCAGTCTGCCCTACAGAATTTAGATTTGTCCATTCCAAATTCAAGTGACTCATTTCCTATAATAAATCTTATAATATTTACATAATACACACACACACACACACACACACACACACACACGCATATATAAATCTTTTGTCAGTTCTCCTTCTCTGGAGACCCCAGACTAACAAAACCTGGCATGGACTACTCATATGGCAAGTGTTAACTTTCAGATACCGTTAAGTATTTCTAAGTGACAAAAAGCTATGAAGAAAAATTCTCACTTCTCTTCTGTTTTTTCTGCTCCCCACAATATTAAACTAGGAAGAGCCTCACAGTATGAACCTTTTATCCTTTCCTTTTCTGATCTAGTCACTTCCCTTTAGTTATTTCTTTTCACTTCACTTTACCTGTCTCATTACTATTAATATGCTTGCTATTTGCTTTGTGTACCAAAACATTCAGCCACTGGATCCATTTTACAAAAGGAATTATATTGTTGAAGCTGTAATTAACTTAAAAAATGTGTTACATGAAGACTTCGATTTGAACGTTAATAAGGTTAGACATACTCTATGACTCACTTCAGTTTCTCTCTAAATGCATGAGTAAAATAGCAGAAAATGAAAGTAACTGATTTCTGACCACTAGATGGGGAAACAATACAATATAAAATACAATGTATCTTGGGCCTCAATCACTTTATTTTCAAAATTATTTATTGTTTATTACTGAGTCTCACCAATCCCCTTGTCTCCAATCTTGTACACTCTCAGATATCCTTACCTGACTGAAATAATTACAAGTCACTTCTGGGACCAGTCTTATAAGTAGGCAGAGCAGGTTGCGAGTGATAAAGACCACTGTATCTCCTGAAATTCCTTCCTCGATCTCAATTAAAGATTCATTCCTTTGCCTTAAGCAATACAGAGACTGTACCCTATGGAGAACTATAAACCTCATCAGTCAGTTATTCCCTTGGAAAGCCAATCCCTTACCTGAGCACTAGATCCCAGGTATTCAAGTACTAGGTTCCAGGAATTCTCCCATTTCTCCACAATTATCAATTTCCTCTCTTAACTGGATTGTTCCTGTTAGCATACAAATGTGCTGTTATTCCTTCCATATTTAAAAAAATTATCTTGACTCCACTTCTCTATGAGTTCCTGCCCCATTTCTTTGTTTCTGTTTTCTCCTTAGAAGAGTTGTCCATGTTTACTCTTTCCAATTCCTCTTCTTCCATGGGCTCTTCAACCTATTCCAATAGGCTTTCATTCCCACCACTCTGCAAACATTTCATCCAAACTGACTTCCACAGTCCTCAGTTACTTGACCTTCAGGAGCATCTGACACGGTGAATTACAGCCTCCTTCTTCATAACAGTTTCTTTACTTGGCATCTGGGGCACCATACTCTTGGTTTTTCCTATTTGTTGTTCCATAATAATGTCCTATGCTAATTCTTCTTCTCCTGGATCTAGTAAAATTGGGGGCACCAGGGCTTGGTTCTTTTCTCCTCTATGTACACTCACTTCCTTGACCATCTCAACCAATCCTATGGCTTCAAAAGTGGAATATATACCCATGACTCTCAAATTTGTATTTTTCATCTAGAGCTTTCCCCAAACTCTCGATTACTTCCTCAACATTTCCATTTGGGTTGTGTAAGAGATACATCAAACTTAATATCCCTGTGGTAGATAGATTCAGTTGTCAACTTGGCCAGGTGAAGGCACCTAGTTCTGTTGTTGCGGACATGAGTCAATGGTATGTGAACTCATCTGTTGCTGATTTACATCTACAGTCGGCTAGGAGGCATGCCTGTTGCAATGAATGATGTTTGACTTAATAGGCTGGTGCTTAAATGAGAGAGCGCAACATAGCACAGCCCACGCAGCTCAGCATAACTCATCTCAGCACTCATAGCTCAGCCCAGGACTTCGGAGATGCAGAAAGAAATCACCCTGGGGAAAGTTGTTGGAACCCAGAGGCTTGGAGAGAAGGCCGGCAGAGATCATCCTGTGCCTTCCCATGTAAAAAAGAACCTCAGATGAAAGTTAGCTGCCTTTCCTCTGAAGAACTAACAAAATAAATCCCCTTTTATTAAAAGCCAATCCATCTCTGGTGTGTTGCATTCCGGCAGCTAGCAAACTAGAACAATCCCTATGGCCTCCTGATCTTTCCCACCCTCAAAATTTACTCACCCTCAGCCTCCTCCATTTCAGTTGATGGCAACATCATCCTTTCAGTTGTTCAGGCCCAAAAGCCTGGAGCCAGCTTTGATCTGCTTGTTTTTCATATCCCAAATCCAAAATCCTGTTGTCTGTGACTTCAGTATATATCCAGAATCCAAACGCTCCTCTCCATTTCCACTTCTACCATCCCACTTAGAGCCACTTCCATATCCTGCCTGCATTGTTGCAATATCTGTCTAATCAGTTTCCCTGCCTTCATCTTTGCCATGCTCTGAAGAAAACCAGGAGTTGTGAAGATGAAAGCCTGTCTCTCCTCAACACAGCTGTTAAGGTGACCTTATACAACATAAGATAACATACTCATCTGCTCAAACCCCTTCAGTGGTTCCCATTTCACTCAGGGTAAGAGCCACCATCTTTATCACGACCCAGAGTGCCCTATATAAGCTGTTTCTTTTCCTACTGCTCCATTCATTGCTCGCTCTTCTCCAGCCCCAGTTACCTCTTTTCTAGTCCTTAAACAGACCAAGCCTTTTCAATACTAGCTATTCTCTCTGCCTGGAACTGTCTTCAGATATCTGCAAGCATAACTCCCTCACATCTTTCTAGTCTTTACTCAAATATCACCTTCTATAAAGTGATCACCCTTCCATCTAAAGTTACCATCACCTCTCCCTTTAAAGTTGCAACACACTGTCCCCTGCTCTGCCCTCACATGCCCTTAACCCTGCTCTCTATTTTCTCCTATAGCCTTAATATTTCATAACATGCTATATCATTTGCCTACTTCATATTTATATTGTCTTTGTTTCTTACCCCCTGTTTTATGAAGACAAGGATCTATTTTTTTTTCAATAAACATTTGCTACTCCCTGCGCTCCTGTTATAATGCCTGGTACATACAGGTTGGCAGGGTGCAGGGTTGGAGGTGGGGAATGGCAATTAATGCTTAATTGGTACAGAGTTTCTGTTCGGGGTGATGGAAAAGTTTTGGTAGTGATAGTATAACATCATGCATCATATATTTGAATGTGCTGAAAGGGGGAAATATTAGGTAGTTTATATGTTACCAGAATAAAAATTAAAAAAAAAAACAGCAAACAAACAAAACAACGCAGAACTGTGCAACAAAAAGAGTGAACCTTAATGTAAACTAGGGACTATTGTTATTATGTAATTATAATAGTATTGTTTCATCAATTGTGAAGAAACTACATTAATGCACAATGTTAATGAGAAAGAAAATTGCGTGTGTAAAGAGGGGGATATATGGGAACTCTGTAGTTTCTGCATTATTTTTCTGTAAGTCCACAACTGCTCTAATACAATTTTTGTTGAATGTATGAATGTATGAATGTAAAAAAAAAAAGGATCTATTAGATCTTGACCTCAGAATTGGAGAAGGAAGGAATATTTAGGAAGGCAGAGGGGGGATCTCTGTATGTATATTGAGGAATGGTGGAGAGAAGAGAAGCACTTGTATTTTTTACAATTCTACCTAAATACCACCCTGTAAATTTACCTTTCCTGAGAAATGTAACTTTTGAGCCTGAATATCAAGACCCATTTTACTTTCATTTCCTCTATGCCTCTTATTCAGCTTCCTTTATTTAGAGGACATTTTCTAAACTAGGTATTTTTTTATTTTGGAATTTACTTAAGATCTCCAATGGGAGTTTGAAAGTCTTTCACTATACATGACATTTTCACTGCAAAAAAATGGACTTATTTCACTTTTGAAAAAATCAAGCTAGTCCTTTAGCTTTCATTCCTTCCAGTCCCTCCATCTAACAATTGACATTGGTGTACTCCATCAATGTAATCTAGGTGATATCACATCCACAACTCTTATTTGCACCATTTTTCTTTTAAGAATATACATTTTATGGAGTTGGCAACTCTTAGGTGAACCAGACTTTTAAATTAGGAGTCCCTAATAAGATTGAGGTAGAGATGAGGTGACGATTATTACTATTGCGAATTTTGAAAACAATATCACATGTAAGAGTTTTGAGACTGGCTGGTTGTCAGGCCCTTTGCAATTTTGCTTTCTTTCTAAGAATTCCCTGCAAAACTGGGAAAAGGGCAAGCATTTTATGAAGTAATAGAGTTGGTTATAGGACTGTTTTTGAGATCTTTTGTTCATCCAATTTTTTTTCCCCACCTTGTCATAATGGATTCCAGGGAGTAGGTTTGCGGAAAACAGTTAACATAGCAGGTCTGAGGCTGGTCTCTTTAAAAGAATTTGCTTGCAAGTTTCATCCTTGGCTGAGATCTGGGAACTTAGCTCCTAAAAATGTCCCTGTATGGCTTTCAGAAGTTACCAAATTGATATGGGTGTTTTACTGTGCCGAGATTGTTTGCATAAATGATATGATTTGTGGTGTAGCCTGCTTTCTTTCTAGAAGTCTGGAATTTGGGGAATTGCTAGAAAGAGAGTGTGTATGTGACCAGTCCCCAATGAAAATTGGGTTCTGAGTCTCTAATGGGTTTCCCTGAGAGGAGACTATATCCAAGTTGCATTTGTGCAGCAGGAAGAAGGAGCACTCTTGGGGTGTTTGTCTCCTCACAGGGCGTGGAGAGAGAGAGAGAGCACTGGTACTCTGTGCACGAATTTCTCCAGACTCTGATTGTAACGTTTTTCCTTAAGATCTGGCTAAATATCTTTACTGTGCCATTGTAATAAATCTCAGCCATGAATACAGCTCGATGCTGAATCCCATGAGTCTTTCTAGTGAATCATCAAACTTGTTGGTGTTTGATCAAACATGTGGGATCTCTGACAAAGTAAGAAGAGTGCCTGAGACTCCTCCTCTTCATCATTTCTTCTTCCAAACAGTTACCAGCATACATATCATATAAATTTTCAGGAGTTCATGCTCAAGCCATTTATTAAACTTTCTTCCTAGGATTCCACTGGATATAGAAGTCTTACCAAAGACAGTAGCAGGAATAGGGTCACACAAAATTTAAAGAAGTAAGATGAAAGCCTAATGGGTTCAATTTATCTGACTAGAAAAAGAAGAGAGTAAGAAAAGGATTTAATATCAGTGAAAGGAAAATAATTGTGCAGGACAGGTATCTATTTGGGCATGTATTAATTAATTAGTTTTTTAAATTAAACTAACATTTTATCTAGACAAATGGTTGGCATGCTTGTTTGATAGCAGGATATCATGGGATATTAGAGTCTTAACAGTAAGACCCACAAACTCAAATGCTTGGAAGGGTGTGCAGTCAAAGGAATGCACAAAGCAGACTATTTATTAAAATAATAACCACTAAACTTCTCTTATTTCTTCCAGTTACTACTTTTAAACCTACATGAATGCAAATTAAAATGAAACATACTGGTGACTATCCATGATAAGTATTATATATTGCAATCATCAGGGATTTAAAGGAAATGGGCAATCAGGTATGTTTATTAATAGTTTCTATTACAGAGATTATGGGTACTTAGTATTTACTCAAAAGAATGTCACTCTAGGAAGTGAAGGAAAAACAAACTGTGGCTAAATACATTGGAATGGACATTATTTAACTGTGGTAAACGAGAACCATGTAAATCAAGTTTCTGAAAGAGAAGACCTTGTTAATCTTGAGATAAGGATCTATGCCCGGCCATTGCCTGAATGTTTAATTTTAAACCACATTTCATCCTGTACGATCTTTTACTTTCTTTTTTCGCAACCAGCTATTCTGGTAAATCCTGAATAAAGAGCCCATGTGTAGCAACACATACAATTCTGACATTTCTAAAAAGTACCATCTAAGATAAAATTTTAACTAGAGTGTGCTTGAATTAAAAGTTTCCTAGCTTTTTAACCCCCAGCCAAAAGTTCTGAAGGTTAAGAGAAAACCTGTGTCTTATATTTAAAGGGGACTATTTAGCATAGCAATTAAGAGCATGTGCCTACTCTGGAGTCAGACCAACATTGGTTCAGATTTCCACTTTACATTATTGTGTGCTCTTGGAATAATTATTTGGCCTCATCCATGAAATAATAATGCTACCAACTCAATAACATTATAGGGATTAGATAAATAAAGTGCTTAATATATCACAGGCAGTCAGTAAAGCATAGTGGTGGTGATGGTGGTGGTAGTGGTGGTGGTAATAGTGAGGATGATAACGGTGGTGGTGGCCGTGGTGGAGATGATGGTGATGGTGGAAGTGATGGTAGTGATGGGTGTTGGAGATGATGGTGATGATGGAAGTGATGGTGGTGATGGGTGTTGGAGATGATGGTGATGGTGGAAGTGATGGTGGTGATGGGTGTTGGAGATGATGGTGATGGTGGTGACGGGTGTTGGAGATGATGGTGATGGTGGTGATGGGTGTTGGAGATGATGGTGATGGTGGTGATGGGTGTTGGAGATGATGGTGATGGTGGTGATGGTGGAAGTGATGATGGTGATGGGTGGTGGAGATGATGGTGATGGTGGTGATGGGTGTTGGAGATGATGGTGATGGTGGTGATGGTGGAAGTGATGATGGTGATGGGTGGTGGTGATGATGGCGGAGGAAGCAGTAATGATAGTGGTGGTGGAAGAAATGGTTGAAGTGCTGGTTCTGCTTATCTGAAGCAAGCTTCAGAACATTTTTAAAGCTGTGAACATTTTTTCAAATGAAATCTTTAGGAGAAACTCAACATAAAACAGACAAACAGAAGATGTTCAAACTACAAGGGGTTTGGGGGCTGCCTGCTCAGCCAGCCCTTCTCCCCACATTTCTGGTCTTAGTTTATACCATGGGACTCAGTACTCAGATAAACGTAGTTTGAATATCTGCTGACATAAAGAAATGACAAGACAATCTTTTGCTTACTTTAGATCAAGAGAAGGCTTAATGTTTCTGGGAGGTAGGCTTGGGACTGGCAGTTGTGTTGGGTGAGAGGCTGGTAAAGGTGGCTGGTTGGCTGGATGGGGCGGTGGAGGTGGTGGCAAGGAAGTTGTTGAGTAAGTCACTTGGCCTTTGCTGGTACCTAAGAAGCAGAGCAAACAACAACATGAATTAAGACAAGTCTTCAAAATACAAGAACTAGCTCTTCCAAGTATGCAGAAATAAGACCCTGGAATATAAAAATTTAAGAAATGCATCCCAGGTTGAATTAATGCTTCGAAGGGTCTGATATTGTATGTATCATGGGACATGGCGTTTTAAATGTTCTCTCTCTTGAGATACCTAAATTCTTTGAGTCTGATCCTACTAGTAAAATAATTTATCTTACCTCCCCAAGTCTGTGTAGACCTTAGTTTTAAGGTTTAAGTTTTAAGGTAAACTTAGTTTTAAATTCTGGGTAATGTGAACAACCCTTTGTCAACTTTATAACTACAATCTTCATAAACCACATTTTTAATGTTTTTACAAATGTAGATTTTCTTCTGACCCATTATTTTAGATTTAAAAGGCTTAGTTTTAGGATCCGATCTCACTTGTGTGTAAAACACTTTCATTTATTTCCAATGTTCTCCTGGAATCTTTAATGAGAAGTTACGTTTCGTTTCAGATGTGATTTTTAAACATTGACAATTATTAAACAATCTCACAAGTAAATTCTAATGAAGAGATGAGCACAAATAAATAGGAATCACCCATAATCTCATCACTCGGCAATGCCTACTGAGTTGCATGTATTTTAAACATTTTAATGATAACATATGGTTTTATGCAAGGGGAGCAAAATTGGACCATCTTGCTACCAGTTTTTAACTTTCTGTCAATATTAAGAAACATCTTTCTATGTTAATATAATTACAATATCATTTTAGCAGTTGCACTGTTTTTCTTTATACATCTCTATTACAATTTTGAGTATTAGTGCCCTAATGTTGGATATTTATGTTATTTCTTTTATTTTTTGTTGTAATAAAAAAATGGCTCAGTCTTTGTAGCTATCTTTACAGTTTTCTCTTAGGGTAAATTCATGTAAGTAGAAATTCTGGGTCAAACAACACCTTTTAAGGTTCACGACACAAAATATCAAATTATCTTCCAGAGAGATACCAACTGTCAGCACCATCTATTAAAATATGAGTGTCCATCTTCATAAACCTTTGTCAACATTAATATGATCATGTTTTGAATCTTGCCAATATTAGCAAAAAAATCCTACCTTCTGTTTTAAGTTAATTAATACTCAGGATAATATATAGTCAGGATTGGCAAGTCAGAGAGTGCCAAATAACATCACAAAAACAGCAGTCACCTTCTTTCCCTACTGGGGCCAATCGCTTCCAAAATCTTAGATGTTTCTTCACATATACTTCCATATTTCTATTAATATATTGTTTTGTTTGTCATGATTTTTTTAAGACTACTGACTTTCTATTAGGTAGATAGAGATTTCTGTTTTCTTCCCTTTCATTTTCCAATAGCAAAATCATGACTACTTTTCATTAAATCATATTTATTGGTTTTCATAATCATGACTATGTGAATATTGTTTACTGCTGAGTTAAGTAGTGTACCATGATGACATTTCATTTCTTATTCAACTTGGTTTCCTGGAGTTAATAATTGCCTCATTTAATCTTTTACCTAGTTTTCTTTGCAACTCTTTCTTCCCACAATTTCCAGTAGTTATGTAAAATGCCCTTAAAAATATCCACATGCTAAACCTATCGGAAAATTGATCAGTTCCAGTATTTTCTCTCTGTCTATTTGCTGTAATCTGAATATGGTCTATCACAAGCTATCATCCTGGGATTTCTCTTTGCCATCATCATAGTTCCTATAGACTGAGAGAAATTTTTATGTAAAGAGTACAAACTCTAGAGCCAGAGTGCTTGAGTTTGCATTTTGGCTCTACCACTTTCTTGCTGTCTTTATTTGGACAAGTTACTTTCTGGTTTCATTTGCAAAATGGAAGTAATAATATTATCACCTCATAGAAAGGGGGAAAATTCAACTTCCCCATGTGGAGAATTCCTGATATTCCCACAAGCAATGGGAACAACCCAAGCAATAGGTTTAGCCCTCAATCTGGGGTTTGTTCATGTGGAACTTATCCCCGCAAAGGATATAGGCTAAGCCTACTTAAGATTAGGCATAGGCTTGTGGTGAGGATTAAATTGACCTAACATATTTAAAGCACTTAAAACAGTACCTGGCACATAGTGAATTCTGCACTTTTTTTTTTTCTATTCAATAAATATTTATTGACTGCCTACTATAAGTAAAGCACTGTTTTAGGTACTAGAAAAAAAAACAGAACTTTCTTCTCATGGATTTGGAAAGATTAATAACTAAAAGTGTAAATAAAGTGCATAAAGAATTGTGGTGAGAAGTGCTGGGAATGGTGGACAGACTATATTATGGCGTGATGGTGTGCATCTCTTCCCAATTTTGCATTTAGTGATGTTGCTATGGTAGACTGAACTTGGACATGGTGGGAGTGTTTACCTCATGGATACCAGTAAGCACTACAAATCTGGGCTTGGTTTATTGTTTTTGATGTTTTCTCCATCAGAAAGGGATGGAGAAAATGCTAATAATACAGGTTTAACTTTAAAAAAAGTGTTGTTTCTTAATCATTACATTGTGAATAGCATAAAAAACTGAGGAAATGTTCTTTTGCTATTTGAAAACTATTACCCAGTTCAGCAAAGAAGTCACACACATCACTGATAAATGAATGAGTTCCAGCACATACCTTTGCTGTCTCTCTTTTGTCTTGCTAACATAAATGAAAGCATCAACATTCAGGTTGGAATTATATTCATTTTTTAATTGCAACCACAGGTTGACTCTAGGTATAGGTGAAGAGAAGAGCCTGGCAGAAATCAACAACTGGCTATCTGGACTTTAATAGAGGATATTGTATATTTTATTAATATTTGTAAATTGCTACAATTTATAATTCCTTTACAATTCTTTATATCAGTAAAATTTGTTATGTAAGCGTATATAACACATAACCCCCCCCACACACACACACTGGAAATTAAACATAAAGGATTTGATTAATTGAACTAGAGAAAAAGTGAAGTCAGACAGAACTAGAGAGAAAGTGAGGTCAGACAGTTTATTTATGCAAAAATGAACTGAAGAAATGGTTGTTAAACATTTACCAGGATAACATTACTAGTACCTAAAAAAAATTCCCTGATTCTATTGGCTGCATGGTAAATAGAGCCGCTTGTCTCTGCTCTCTCCCTCCTTTGCTTTGATCCTTCCCCTCCCTGTCATTCCTCCATATTTTGATTTAATACATTCTACTTTGGAATTATTTATACTGCCTAGTTTCTCTGAATATACAATTTGTATTCCTTATCCTCCTTGTCTTGAGGTGATTTTAGGAGAGAAAAATGGGATGTCATCTTGAAAACCATTTTAATTTTGCATGGCTTTGATAATTAATAGAGTCAATTTTTCATGCTTATAACTATTTTCTTTTTTTAAATTATATCATCTATTAAAATTCTTTGCCTATGCTTTTAGTGGTATTTGCTTTCTAAAATTGTTTCTTTATCTTATTTGTTCAGGATATTAATCTTTTTTTTTTTTTTTTGCTTACATGGACAAACTGAATATAATTCGGCTATTTGGTCTCCTGTTTCTGCCTATCCATACATAAACACACCCAAAATATATCATAACCAATAAAACCAATTCTGCAAACCCTTTGAAAAAAAAATTAGCCCTTTACTGTAAATGTTCTTAAAGGGGTAATGCCAAAGTTTTACAAGGCGTATTACACCCAAAGCTTCTTAATTCCTTGTAGATATTTCTTTCTCTTTCCAAAGTTTTTCCCTTATGGTAATTGCTAAAACTATCATTCTCTCTCTTCAACCTCACTCCTCACTGCCCCAGACTCCCCAGAGTCTTTAAAATTGCACTGATTCTGCCCTCCTGACTTGAGATGCTCCCTGCAAGATGCAGTTCTTACAAGTATATCTTTCTTTTCTGACAGCTGTTTTTCTTTTTTTTTGGTTGGGGCAAACCTGATGGATAAAAATATCCAACTCATTACACTTATGTTAGAAATGTTTTGTTTCGTTCATTTTTTTGTCATAAGTGTTTAGTTTGCCCTCACTTTTTCTCAAGTGCAATTAGTCACTCCTTGTATGTTTAATTTCCATCACTAGGGTTCTGTTTAGGAAGCCCTTCTGTGTACCCTGAGAGCAAATAATTATGGAGTTATATTTTCTCCTAATTCTCTTTGGCTTCTTTTTTCACATTTAACTCTTTAAAACTATTAGTGATTTATTTTGGAGTCTGTTGTGTAGTTGGGATCTAATTTTGTGGGTTTCTGCTGTTGTTCTGAAATCATTTAACAAATGTCCCGGCATCATTAGTTTAATAAGCTGTTGCTTACTTACTGATTTTAAATGTCTCTTTTTTGTGTGTGGAATAGCATTAAAAACCTTAGTATATTTGATAGATGAAAATGACATCTTGTTATTTTAATTTATAAGCAGTAGAGTTTGGCAGATTCATAAGTCATCTAAAAAGCTATACCCAAAGAGAAGAAGTTGCTGTGAGAGGATAAAAAGTCATTGTTCAGATGAAAGGAAAAATACTTATTAGCCATTTGTGACTTACCTTTTCATCACATGGGAAAGATTTTAATAAGCAGGAAGCATTACCATATGGGAGTGAGTAAGGCTTGGGGGACAGACACGGTTTGGGGAATGATGAGTTCTTTTAGTTGGAAATACTAAAAACTCACCCCCAAACCCATGCACTGCTTTTCTGCCCTTACACAGTTTGTGAGACTTTTCTGGTGAAATCCTGGCAGAGGTTCCTGCTGCTGTGCTGCCTGGCACCTAGTCTCCTTTCAGTGGTTATAATGACTTGTGAAACCAGGCAAGGGGTGTGCTTGCTTTCCCACTGGACCTGGAGTTAGAAGGGGGTTCCCTTGGGGCAGCCGGCTGCCATTGTGCCCTTCCAGGAGGAAAGCTTGCCCAAGAGGGCAGCAAAGCCAGAGGAAAGCAGAGTGAGAGATCAGCGAGGCCCTGGTTGAAATTTTTAAAAATTGCCTTTGGAAAATTGTGGAAGATAATTTGAGAGGCTAAATGAAGCACTAAACAATTGATTGTTTAAATGTCCTACTCCTCATCATGTTTGGGCGAGCATATGACACAATCCTTCTTGTATTTAGTAGCGGAATATTTTGCTTTATAAAATCTATGTTCTCTTTCAAATACTACAAGGAATTCATTTACATGTGTACAAGATAATTAGAAGGAAAGGTACTCTTAGGTTTTCTGGGGGAAAACCAGGAAGGGTTACCTTAATGTGATATGACTGGCTCTAATATCTTAAGCTGGGCTTTTAAAGTATACTAAAATACAATTAGTAATATTGGAATTCTCAACAGCAGAATTCTGGTTTGCTGTCATGGGAGGAAAGAGACAGAGATCGAGTCATAAGGAAAAAAACAGAAGCATTAAATCTGTAGGGATTTTCTGAGATTAAGTAATATAAATAACACTAACCATTTCATTTTTGCCAGCTACTGTACTAGGCAATTCTCATATGTAATTGTATTTACCCTTTAGAACAAATCAAAGGGGTATATACTATCTTATTTACATTTGGTAGTTAAGAAAGCTACCCAAATTCACAGCATTAGTAAGCATTAGAGGTAGGGTTCAAACAGTTAGAATTTTTGATCCCTAGTCAACTGCTTATGATGTCTCTGCCCCTTCTGCTATACTTTTTTTGTTTGTTTGTTTGTTTGGTTTTTTTTAATTTGCATATGGGCAGGAGGTACCAGGGATCGAACTCCAGACCTCCAGCATGGCAGGTCGGAGCTCTGCCTGCTGAGCCACGGCAGCCGCCCCCTTCTGCTATACTTTTACTGCTTCTTCAGATAATAAAATGGAAATTGTTGCTAAATTCAAATGGACACATTAACACACTTTGCTAAAATCTGGGTGTAAGTCCAGCTGTTCTGATTTGTACTTTTTCTCTTAGTGAGTTTGTTTTCAGTTTCATATAGGGGAGCACTGACTATGGAGGCTATAATCTGTAAAGGAACTCACAGCTTTGGGGTTTTGGATGCTACCTATATGACCCTTCAGAATTTGATTTTTAAAACTAGAGAAAAGGAAAATAAACACCCAGAAGCTGACGGGAAGTGTGTTCCCAAAGAGGAATGACTGATGAGTGCTGACAGGAAAAAAAATCCCAAGAATCCAAATTGGAAATTTGAAGTAAAGTCGTGAAATGACTTAGAAATAGTTAATAAGGGGGAAGAACAAGAAGTTCAGAGGTTAGCTGGCCTCAAAAATTAGGGTTGTACAAATTGGGAGATAACACCTCAAACTCTGATGTCCTTGTGGATCATATCCCCCAAGGCTCAGGGGGCCAGTCCAGTTTGCCTGTGGTTCTCAAATGCTGGAACCAAAAAGACCAGTTGGAATTCCTTCCTGGAAGAATGACAAGAATTGTGTAGAGATGTCAACTCCTGTATCAGAGCGCAGAACTGGTGTCCCGGAAATTACGGGCTAGTTTAGCAATCGTAGGCTAATGGAGGGAACTTGCAATCTGCTGCCCACCCCCATCCCACGACAGGTTAAGAAACTGCATTCTTGGGCATTTGACAGAAGCTTAAAGCTTCAAGAAGAAGATATGGAGCATATTGCTAATAAGCAGGTGGGAGCTTAAGTGATGAATAGCAAAAATTAGAGAGACATGACTGTACCTGTATCAGGAAAACAGTTCATGCTAGTCATAGAACAAATGGGGGAAGGGTGGAAATGAAGAAGAGAGAAATTGCAAAACCTTCTGGAGTATGAAAACTGTGCTCATGTATGATGAGAGTTAACAACCCCCAATGCCAACTCTTCATCTTCTTTAACTTTGGAAGTTCAGAAGGTGCATTGCACAAGCCACGCGCCCCTGCTCCAGGCACTCCCTGATGGGTGGGACACCAAGGCCAATTTACCCAGAGGAAATGGCTGGGAGGGGCACACCATGAGCCAGTGGGTGCCCAGCAGTCACCTGGCCTTGCCCCTGGAAAGCAGTTTCAGGCTCATTTAACCACAGGCTGCTCAAAGTGGTGAGACTTTTGTCAGAATCTACAATTCTATAAACAGAAAAACAGAACTGAGGGGCAGGAAAGAAGGAAGAGGGAAAAAAGGTAGGGGTGTGAACAGTACAGGAGACACAGATTTTGGTGATCTATTATAGGAAACGGATATGTCATTATTTCACAAACTACACTTATCTCTTTCTGCCAACCAAGATATCAGCTCCAGATATTTTTTCCCCGATATTTTCATAATATTCTTGCAACACCCTAGAATTTCTGACATTTGTGTCTTTTGACTGAAAAGTTGCGTATAGCTTTTTCTCATGTCCAAATTGTCTGAGAAGTCTAGAGATATGGTTCTCAATTTCTTATTTAGTCTATGGGTTCCTTTTAAAAATCAAAGGCAAGGCATTATCATTGTCCCCATTGCCGCAGGACCCAGACCGTAGACCAGGCATTTCTAGTTCTGGTTTTGTTAGGATGTCTTAGAATTGGGCCAGGTGTCAGAAAACTTTGATTTTTGCCCCAGCTCTTTTGCAAAAGAGGTATTTGTCCTTGCCAAGTCAGTTAACCACCACGCGACTCAGTTTCTTCATGGTCAGATGGGGATAATATGACCCCAACTATTTCACAGGAGTTTAAGGATTAAATGAGCTAATATGTGGTGAAAGCATCTTGCAAAGTTTGAAGCACAGTAGAAAAAATAAAAGGTGATCACGCAAGAATGAGTTTTTCTATTAATGAAATAATTACTAAGTTACCTTGACTTGAAAACATTGAGAGTCTTCTGTATAAGTTCATTACTTATCCATTTGGGAATTATTAAGTGCTTGCCCCCAGGATTTGGTCAGAATTAGAAACTATATAGTGCACGTGCCTAGCCAATAGCAGGCATTCAGTGTTCCTGATGAATTTCCCCGGAACTTGTACTCTTATGCTCTGTATAGAGCAGCCTCTCCCTAAACCTCTGAGTACACATTTATTTCCATCCATGCAGAGACTGTGGAAATCAAACACAAATAACTCATTTTTTTTTAACTTTTAAAAATTGTATAATAAAACATGTATACAAAGCAAAGAAAGGAAAAAGCAATAGTTTTCAAAACACTCTTCTATGGCAGATCCCAGAGTTTGTCACGGGCTACCATACCATTAACCTTTTAACTTTTCTAAACTGCCACTTGTGCTTGAAACAACCTGCTAATTGTTGTACATCTTAAGATTCTGTAGAAAGTAAACTTCTGAAAAGCCACCTGCCTTTGCAAGGGGCTGTGAGGCTGCTCTGCTGTTCCTTGATTTTAACAGCTGTGTAGTCCAAAGTAGCTATGTGAGTTCTCTTTCATATGTACACAGAACACTTAGACATGTTTCTTATACTACCTTTATTTTCTCTGATATTGTCATAATTAACCTTTCCATTTATTTCTTTATTTTCTTCCCAAACAGTGAACTTCTAAGGGTAGTCTATAATGTCAACATTTGTGTATGCCCTATAACATTTGGCATTTGCCCTAGATAGTAAGGAATTTCATATTTTATTGAATAAGAATTTTCTTTTACTTTACTCTCTACTTTTAGGGAAAAAACTAGTTTTTTTCTTAAAATATAGATTTAAAAAAACAAAATGCAAAAGAAATATATGCACAGTAAAACATTTTTAAAAGTGCAGGAGGATAAGCTTAAAAGTAAGCCTCACATCTTATGCAATTCAATGATTTTAGTATATTTATGGTTGTGCAACTATCACAGTAATCTAATTTTAGAACATATGCATCACCCCCGAAATAAATCTTGTAACCATTAGCAGTCACTCCCTAACCTCCCTCCCCCATCTTAGGAACCACTGATCTACTTTCTGTTTCTGTAGATTTGTCTGTTCTGGACATTTCTTTCTAGTAGAATCATACAATATGTTGCATTTTGTAACTGAGAAATGGAACCCACTTCTCTTCTGATTGGTACCTGATCTAACATAGAATATCATATACAATACTGGCATAGGAGTAGATATTAACATTTATACTAAAGTATCTTATAAAATGTTTTGGAAGGCTCCCAGCAGCCTTCAGAAGTAATGACTTGAAACCTTTGGGCCAAGTCTTAGAAAATGTAGTTTTACGGAATTTGTCCTTGTCTTAATTCAGTCATGCATTGCTGTTATTTTAATCTTCACAGGATTAGTAAACCGTAGTGGATGGGAAAATTTGAAAATTAGTATAGTCGAGAACAAACTACTGTAACTATATTAGTAAGAAATCTTTTGCTTTAAAAGAAGCTACCTAGAAAATGTTGGCCAGCTCAGAATAGTCCATCAAAACGGAAAAAAAAGTAATACTGAAACACCGGTGTTTGCATAGATAAGGCAGAAATTGGGATGGAGGTGAAGATGGAGATATCAAATCAAATATGATGAACAATGAGAGGAAAATAAGCAAAGAAAGGCTTTTATCTTTATCTTAAACGACTCCAACTCAGATCTAATTTAACATTGTGTCTCTGAATATCTTTTTTAATCCTTAAAAATTTACTCCCTGCAAAGTCTGTTAGTTATTCAATTATAAGTGATCGCAAAATGTAAGCTATTTTCATGAATCATTTGGTTTATTTTAATTCATAAAATAACATGAAATTCAAATAAAGCAATAATTTGACAAAAGATTTGCTGACTTTTGAATCTTTCCCCCTTTTTTATTTTTAGGGGAAAAAAGATTAAAGCAACTATATAAGAAATGTATTTTGAAAAATATTCGTTGTTTACAGAGCACCTCTTTCCTGTCCTACGATAGAGCCTATTTGGGCAGAAGAGTGAAACTGAATTTCTTTTCTTCAAATGCTAAAAGCCATATTCAGAAGTATAGCGATAATTTATATAAGAGTAAAGAAAGCACTAGAACTCAATTTTTTAAAAAAATCCTCAGATTCCCTGTTTTATTAGTTCAGGGAATACTGAACATTTTGCGTAAATCAACATGAAGAAATCCTTTGAGAACGCTTTTTAAGTGAAATCGACATAACAGATATACAACATTTCTGAGTAGAGAAGAAATGAATATCATGCTGCAGAGGTTGTACACAGCTTCACGGATAGAGGCAAATAAAGGAATAATTAAAGCAGATGCTCCAAGTCCCACTGCCTCTGGGAGCCTGCCTTCCTACTGTGGCTGCGGGAGCAGGAGTTCAAGATCCCATGTAAAGTGTGCCCATTACCAGCTCCAGCCCACTGTTAATAGGTGAAGACAGTCTAGATTTTTCTGTGAACTCTTCCTATGTTAAATGTTGGCATCCAAGTAATGAAAGAAAACAAAAAGTCTTCACACAAAACAGAGCATACTTGTGGGTTATATTAATTGGCAGTAGACATAAAGAGAAGGTGTATTAAGGGAAATTGCCTGTCCAGAGATTCAGCTAGTGACCAATCCTTTCCTGCTAAAGCAATGAGGTCTTGAAAGGGATAAAGGCAGAGGCTCATAATAGGCTGGGGAAAGAAGACCAGAACTCTTAACAAAGAAAGTAGAGTTTCCTTGCAGTGCCAGGACAGAGCTGGTGTTCTGAGCAAAAGCCCAAGGGGAGAAGTAAAGGCGCCCCAAAGAGGCCTCAGCACAGAGTATGTGTAATATGACTGCGTAGACAGATGCGTGTAAAGAGAAGGTTTCAGGTCAAAGAAATGCTTGCCACTCCTACCATGACAATGACTATTGTTACTGTTTTGCTATTTCTGGAAAATCACCTAGGTAGAAGAAAGGAAGGGCATAAGGTCAAAAGACAACTCAGAATAATATGAAGACTATAGGTCAAGACCCAGAGAACAGAAGAGAGAACAGAAAGCCAGACAGAGCAGTGTGGTGCAGTGAGAAGAGTAGGTGTTTTGAAATCCTCAAGCCTTCTGATCACACTCCTACTACAGGTATGATCCTAGGCAGATCTCTCCCCCTCTCTTCTTAATATATTGATACATTTTGGGGAAAGGTTTTACAGTCCAAAAGAAGTAAAATTTCACCTTGACCTTTCACTTTCTGATCCTTTCCCTTTCCAGAGGCAGCAGTTGTTTATCTTTGTAGAACTTTTTCTATGCATTCATCCACATATGCATGTATGTATGTATAGACATATGAGGTTAAAAACGCAAATAGTTCTGCGTTCTAAATTTCGTGTCCATCTTGTTCTTTCTAACTGTGGCAGAGTATTCTGTTGCATGGATATTTTATGGATGCTTTAATCTCCACCCCCATCTTGATTGCAAACAATGTTGCAATAAGCATCCACTTACAAGCTTCTCTCTCTCTCTCTCTCTCTCTATCTATCTCCATCTCTAATCAGTATTTTTCCAGAATAGATATTGAGAAGTAGAATTGCAGAGATGAAGGATGTACCCATTTTATATTTATAGAGGTACTGTCTAATTTAGACTTGCCAAAGCCTTGTCTTCTAGTATGCTTCCTTATTGCTGCATATTTTCGATCATTTTAATATTTTTAATACAATCACTGAATCTTTCTGAGCCTCTGTTTAGTATATAAAATGATTTAAAAATTACTTCATAATAACATTAGTTAATAAAAGTACCCATCACAAGTGTCTAGCTCACAGTAGACATTTCATAAAATGCTAATTCCCTTCCCTTATTACCATTTCCTTAGAGTAGGAAAATTTAGTCAAACTAGATGCTTATTTGTAAAAATTTCTCATAGTTCTATAATATCTCCACAACTAGTAGCATGTGTTTAATTTAACTGTAGAGGAACTTGTTTTTTAATTTTTAATTGGTATTCACTTCAAATTTTACACTAAAATACTTTAATTAGGAATATTTCTTTCGAGTTTAGTATTGCTACAATAGTATGTCTTGTGTTAAAACTCAATTTTCCACCTTATTTCTTTTTTTTCAATTACTGTGAAATATTTGTTTTTATAGCTTATTGTGACATTGCTTGGCCTTTACATGTTCTTTCTTTCTCTCTTTTTTTTTAGTAGTCTGAGGTCAATAAAGTTATGCTTTAAAGGCAATTCATGTAAATATATGCTACCTTAAATTTTAGTTTTTGGACTTTCCCTGGAGTGAACACACAATTTTAAAATTTGTGTAGGAACTTGAAGACGTCTGAGGATGTCTGAAGATCTCAGACTGAAATACGCTGCCCTAACCATCTACAGCTTCAGTCAGGTTGCTCAATTCTCACACAAAGATATCTGCACCTCATTTATCTCCTCTGTGTGCCTTGCTTAATGATACTAACCTCTATTTTTTAATAATGCCAAGTTTTACAGTTCCTAAAAAATCTTGTCACTATATTATAAAAGTTAAATTAAAATCATTTTCACATTTATTGCCATATATCTGAGCTTGTAGGAAGTCCAAGCATAATGGCATAGTTAACAACCATTCACATTGATTCTTCCTTTTTTTTCTTACTCTCTACATCAAATATATGATGTAGAATTCAATCAATTCTAACTTTTAAATTCATCCACTTGTCTTCCCTCCGTTGTACCACCTGGGTCTAAGCCAAATCATCTCTCACTTGTACTATTAGAACAGTTCTTAATTGGTCCTTTGACTTTGTGCTTCTTTGCCTACAATTTATGCTCCGTGCAACAAAGAGAAGTCTTAAAATATAAATACAAAGTAGTTCATAACACCCCTCTTCATAATGACTCCAAGTTCAATGGCTTTGTACGACTAATTGCAAACTATGACCTTCCAAGACCTTTGGGATTTGGTCAGTGTCTACTGCTCTAGCCTTTTCTTGTACATTCCCCCTTCATCTATGGCATTCCATAGGTCTCCAGCATGGCAGGT
The DNA here is from genome assembly GCA_004026745.1 of Myrmecophaga tridactyla. Taxonomy (NCBI): domain Eukaryota; kingdom Metazoa; phylum Chordata; class Mammalia; order Pilosa; family Myrmecophagidae; genus Myrmecophaga; species Myrmecophaga tridactyla. The sequence goes on along the minus strand of PVIY010008967.1, from coordinate 51,500 downwards.
GAGAATCCTGCCATTGAGCCACCATTGCACCGCCCCATTTGCCCTTTCTAAATAAGTTTATATAGGCTTATATGGGCTAATTATAGTTGAAGAGAACATAATGATTATGAAGCGGGAAAAGCTTGTTAAGTATGCCACAGCACTACCACTTTTGTAACTTGGTGGATGGGAAGGCTGAAAAGTAGGGATAGAAGGTGATAAAGACAATGGAGAAAATCAGAAGACGACTTCAGGAGACTGCAGACTGAAAAGACTGGGGAAGAGAAGGTGGGGGGTCAGGAACAGTATTTAATGTACTGTTTCTATAATCCTGACCAGCAGTCTTCTATAGGGAAAGGGAACAGTGCCAGGCAAAGCAGATTCCAATTCAAATTGCAACAAGGGGGGAAGAATCCCTTTTTGACCACACAGGATGCATTATATATGTGAAATATTATATGCCATATACTTATGGAAGAAATGACCAAGGAGTTAGAATCTCTGTCCCTGGAGACAGGACCATAAAACTATAGGACTGAAAGGTCTTATGAATTTACTGTTCTGTGTCTTTCATATAATTTGGCACTAAATGAACAGGAGGATTCTTTATGAGGCCATCTCTGCTTCTCGGCAAGATTTTAATCACAGAATGAGATAATTTTTTAGCCTTAGAGATAACATGCATAGTGTACGTCTTAAACATACCCTCTGTTCTTATCAAAGATGAGAAAAGATCAGAAACCTGAGACCCAGAGGAGTTCAGTCATTCACCCAAGGAAACAGAGCTTAAAATCACGAGATCCAGACCTGTTTTCCTGATTCATATCTCAAGTTCCTTCTACCATTCTCATATAACCGAAAACAGTTTTCTCTCTCTATGTGTTCTGTCTCTGTCGCAGTCTCTCTCTCAGAGGAGTTAAGTGCTCCAGAGCCAAGCGCAAACACAGATCAACTCCCTCCAAGTACAGTATCCCTTTCTCCAGGGCTCATTCTGCCGCCCAGCAGTGGCCTCCTCATGACTGTCGCCTTGTGTTCAGAGAATCTCAAGTCACTTTCACGTTAATCTTAGAACAGCATAATACAAGAGGCACAATGCTACTACAACAACATTGCAAACAAAAGTGAGTTTGGGGGTGCAAGAGTAGTTCAGTGGTAGAATTCTCGCCTGCCATGCCAGGGTGGATTCCCGGCCCATGCCCTGTCCTCCCCCACCCCCTACACCCCCAAAAAAGTTCAGTTAATGATGCTGTAATAATGGGATACTCACATGGAAAAAGAATGAAATATGACTCCCATCACACAGCAAACAAAAAAGTGAGTTTGTTTAAAGTGAAATAATAAAACTATTAATAGCCTGCAACTTCAGATAATCACACCATTAGGCTTCATTTGGCACCCATGAACCACTGGTGGATTTACTTTAAAAGTGCCAATACTTTAAAAAGATAAGCAAGCAGTCCCTCAAAACTGTCATAAATCGTGGCAAGGAAACAATAAAGACTGAAACAGAATTTTTCAGAAATAAGGCTTTTTGTTAAGGTTAAAAGCAAAATAAAAATAGCAACACAACTTCCTGACTTTCCGACTGAACCCGTTTCATGGGCCCATCATTTGATTTGGCTTTCCAAGCCCACTGAATTGAGATAGGGTGGGCTGTGAAAAGAACTGCTCTGGCAAAACCATGATTAAGTCTCATTTTAAAGGGAGGGGTAAATTCTGAAAGGTAGAAGGCCAGCCTAATTTCCAGAGCCTGTGTTATTAACAATTTCCATTAGTCATTATGCCCAGAAAGGAGGAAGGCACTTAGCCTTCCTTACTTACATTACGTACATTACATTTATCCTCACTTGTATAGACATTGTCTTTCTGACTTTGAAAGATGTGGACAGTGACTCAGGAACTTTTGCCCTGGAATCACAGGAATATAACTCGTGGACAGCTGTCATTATCTCCAAGCATTCAGCGTCCACACTTACTATTTCAGTACCATCCTGAATTTGGTAACATGACACAGCAGCCCTGCAGGCTAGAGACTAGACACCTTATTAGGTTTCCTGAAGACTGTGGCTAACCTCCAAAGTTGATTGTTTTTGTTGCTGCCTTCTTACTATTGTGCCTCTGGTCCCCAGAGCAGCCTTTATTTCCTTGGGGAACTAACAAACTGAAAAGGTCTTGGGATGGAGCTGTAACCTACTTGTTCCTTTAATGTCACAGATCCCTACCTCTGGAAGGCATCTTAGGAGGACAATTTTAGTCCTTTCATTTTGCAGAGGAGCATGTGACTCAAACAAGTTACTTCTCTCAGGTCACCCAGAGTTGATTCCAGAATGGAGTTGGTTCCAGAATGGAGTCTTTTGACTCAACTACATTGTCCAATTTTACAAATGCAGTCAGATTAGATTTTGTAAGACTTACAGTGCTCAAACTGCTGATTGTCATAGGATTAGGGTATCATATAGAACACAAATTTCTTTTTTCCAGTGAGCACTGCAAACCTTGCAATTGCTTCACTTCAAACTTTTGAACCTCAAACTTTATACATAAAAAGGGGTGCCAACACATTTCACAACCCTCTTTATTGTCTTCTCCCAGTCCTTGAGGTTGTATGCACATGTGTGTGTACTTATGAGATAAGGTGTCTTGCAACTCTATCTCTGAGCAACAAAGTAGCTGAAGCTGTTAGAAGTTGCAAGAATACCCACTTCCTACTTTACTGGTGACATATTTTTGCAAAGCTCTTCCACTCAGCTTCCCCATCTTGAGCAAATTAAGATTTAGAACAATGACTTCAAGTTCCTTTTTATGCTGTTTCTGCTCTATATAGTAAAACAACATTCCTAGCATATATAAAATATTTTTCACAGTAAATTCGAATTTTAAGTATTAATCTGTTACTTCACATTTATCTCATGCAGCATTTCCTCCAAAGTGGGTTCCTGAGAACATTGGCCCTACCGAGATATTTTATTGAAAAAAAAGAGGGTCTGCTGTTAAATATATTTTGGAAATTGCAGCAAACAATACCCCTTTTTGATGTTCATAGGGTCATTAGTATATTAAATACCTTATGCTAAAAACCTAACAACCTTGTTTAACCCAGGATTTCCCAAACATATTTTCTTCACTTTTTCCCCGTATCATTTAAAAACATGCTGCAGAACTCGTGGAAAGTATGAAATGCTGAGAGAACCAACATTTATTGAGTGTGTATAGTATGCCTCACAATATTCCAAGCACTTTATGGGGATGAGGTGTTTTTAAGGCTCATATAACACTGTACAAATTCAGACTCTCGAGTCAAAAGACCAGGGTTAACTTTTGGCTACACCTCTTACTGAACAAATAACTGGGTGAATTACCCAATCTCCGAGCTTCAGTGTCTTCATTGCAATCTGGGTAGAATTGCAAAATGTAGGGAGAAAAGAAAAAAATTACTGGCAGAATATCCAAATAAAGCAGATAAATGTAATACTGAGGTTATTAGATTTTTATTTTTAACTGCACCAAGTTTCAAAAAAAAAAAGTCCTTACATTTTGTTCCTGATAACAATTGAAGCTCCGTTTAAAAATATTTAAAGAAGTATTACTTTAAATAAGGGAAATTACCATCTTTTACTTTAATTACTTTAATCTGGGAAATTACCATCTTTTAAGATATCTCTTAGGAAATCCTTATTTTAGGGAATGTACCCTCTTGTGGAGTACATGGGAAACCTGTGAGTCTTTGAGTCTTCATTCTAGCCCTGACTCTCAGTAGGTTGTGACACAGAGTAGTTTGTAAATGTTTTCCCACCGAAATGTAGATTAAATGCTTGTTTGTTTCTATTCTAGCCAATATGAGTCTTTTTAACCCTTAATAACAACAGTTAACCATTACAGAGAACTCATTTTATACCAGGCCCTATTCTAAGAGCTCTGTTTATAGAAATTCATTTAATTGCTCAACAACTTTTATAAGCTAGATAGCACTAATGTTCTCATTTGTAAGTAAGGAAATGATGCAAGTTATTAACTTGTGCAAAGTCTCATTGCTACGGAGGGGCAGAGCTGTATTCAAATCCAGACAGTCTGGCTCCAAAGCTTGTGCATTTGACATCTATGCATTACTCTCCAGGGGGTAGCTGAACGAGACCCCCATGTAGGAGCAATGAACATGGGATAGAGTAAGAAAATAAAAACACACAAACAAACCCAGACCTTCTATTCCATGTCCAGGGGACAGGGAATAGGTATGTAGGTTGTATCTCTTTAGTAACTTTTCATTTTCCATTGTCTGGCCACTTCTCCCGCATGTACTCTAAGTTCCAGAAAAGTTCTCCTCACTGCACCACCAAGCTCTCACTTCTCTCCAGAGTTCTGCACATGCCTATCTGTTCTCCACCTAGAGCCTTGGTTCAATCTGTCTTCCCTGGACTCACTTGCCTGGTGCCTACTCCATCCTTGGCACTCAGCTGTGGCATCAGTTCCAACAGGAAGCCTTTCCTCCCTAATCCTTCAGGGATACAAAGTCTCAGAGCACCCAGTACCCTACATTCTCCTTACCTTGGTGCTTACCATGTGGTAAGTAACTGCTCATTTACTTATCTGTGGGTTTTGGTTGAAGGCAAACTTGAGGAGAGCAGAGACCTCTTGTCTCTATTGGATCCCTAGGATCTAATGCAGAACCTTCCACATTATTGAAGCACAGTAAATATTTGTTATCTATAATTGAACCATTTCTTCATGGTACGCCATGTCTAAAATAATTACTCCTCCTCCACAATCGTCCTTCTTTCCAGTGGAGAATCAGGAACATTATGTCAGACCCTATAATGCTGCTGGAAGAAGTGAGGAGTCTGTTTCTACTCAAACTGTCTCCTTTGTCCTGTTACATATTCACAGGTCTCACCATTCCTTCTAGACACTCCATTCTTCCCATCCTTCTGAGTTACGAGGAGATCCCTTGCAGCAACACTGTGATGAACGTATGGATGTTTGATGTGGAGACTGACCAGCCCCACCAGGAGGACTTTATGGGTGGTGCTCGCTCCATCACTACAGTTCTCTGGCCAGCCATCCTGGCTCCTGAGGGGCATGAGCGCATGAGAGATGGAAGCCAAGATGTTACAGCAACAGAAGTCATCAGAGTAAACAGTGGTTGATGCCATCCACTGAATGCTGGTTTAGCTAGAACTAGCAATAGGGGCAGAAGGCCACTCAAGAGGGGACCAGTTACTTTCTATTCCCGCCTGCCTCTACTTTTATAGTATATGTAAGTAGTAAACCTTAAAACTGTTTTGTAATCAGGTGATGTTATTCTACATTTTCAATGTTCATCAACTATTTTATCAGTATAAATCTAAGAGATTAATCGAGTTGATGATTTTTCCGTATATTTTGGAGAAGAATTTTAGGTATTTGCTCAGCTAGTCACTCGCTCATTCATTCATTCATTCATTCATTCAAACAATGCCTGCTAAGCAGGTAGGGCAAATACATTTTGCTGAGTTCGCATGAGGGAAAACTGGACCGTGAGAACAGCTTGGCCTCTGATTTTATGGAATTCATGTTACACATGGGTTTAGGTACTGAACTAATAATTTATAACGGGTAACGTGTGATATTGTAGGAAATGTTAATTCAGTTTTTGTTGTGTAAGGACTAAGGTACAGATAGACCATCTAGACCAGCACCATCCAATAGAAGAACATTCTGGTTCGTTGGAAAAGTTCAACACTTGTGCTGTCCTAAACAGTAGCCACTAGCTACAAATGGCTATTGAACACTAAAAAAGTGACTAGTGCAACTGAGGAGATGAATTTTAAATTTTATTTCATTAATTTAAATTTAAACAGCCACCATTGATGACTGGCTACCATATTCATAGCACAGATCTAGAATAGTCTGTCAGTTGGTTAGAAATGTAAAATATCAGCAAACTATTGGTTCACAAGAGGTAGGCTAGAGTGTCAATGATGTTGAGTGAGAACAAAAGCTCTTCTAATCTCCAGATCTTTAATACTACCTGCCTATATGAGATCTCAAAGACTCCTCAAATTGAGCCTTTTCAAAATCAAAATTTTTGTGATCTTCCTCAAATCCTGGTCTTTCTCCCCAAACCTGTGACCAACCAACCAACCAAGAGACTTGATAGTCATCCTTGGCCTCTCCCCTTTCTCATCCACACAGCTAATTCCATTATTTTCTAATCCAAGTATCTCTCAAATTTATCATCTTGCCTGCATTACCACAATGGTCTTCGACTTTCTCTTTATACTGCTGCTAGAGCAATCCTTTCCAAACATCAAATTGGATCCTTTCCAACCATCAAACCCTCATATTCAGGTTAAAACCCCAAATCTTTATCAGGGCCTGTAAGATCTTTGGTGGTTTAACTCCTGCCTATCTCCACAGTCCCATCTTTCCTGCTTTCATTCCTTTTCCTCCATTGCAACCGTACTCACCTTCTTATTGTTCCTCAAATAATGCTGGTGTGAAATTAGTGCAGGTGATATATACAGATTCCATTAATAGATGTGCCTGTGTGGCCAAATATTATATACACCACCCCCAAATTTGAGGAAACTCCCAGAGGCACTGTGCAGTTGCTTCTAAGCAAAATAAATAAATCACCCAACCAAACAACAAATAAGTACACAAATGTTTTTATTTAGCCCTTGGATCTCTCTTCAATTAATATGATCCAAATATTTGGTTAATTAAATAGAGGCTTTCAAAGAGACTCAAGTTCAGTACATTGTTTTAACTGAGGGAGTGAAAAGAGAGCTTAACAAATGTCACTTATGCAAGCTAAATATGGGAAAACTGGGCTTATTTTAGCCCTATCGTATCTCTTGCTAACTAATTTATTACACACCCAAATCAGGATGAAAACAAGAAAACAGAATTAAAGATCCTTGAAGGTCAAAATACTCCAAATATTTGCCAAATTACTCTATACGCACACAATATTGTGAACATAACTTGCAGCTCTGAATTATATATTGGAACATAGTGAAAAGGGGAATTTTAAGTTGTACATAAGTCACTAGAATAAAAGTTTTTTTCTTTTTAAGTAAACATAGGACTGAAAACACAGTGAACCTTGCTGTAAATGATGGACCATAGCTAGAACAATTATAAAAATGTTCTTTCATGAATTGTAACAAATGGACCACACTGATGCAAGCTGGTAATAGTAGGGTGTTTGATGGGGACTCTGTATTTAATGCATGATTTTACTATAAACCTACAACTTCTCTAATTACAAAAATAAAATGAAAAGTAAATGCACAGTTGGAGATAAAGGAATAAATAATAGAAGCACTGTTCATGCCTCTACTTTGCCTGCAACAGCTGGCACCTCTACCCTACGCACATTTGCTGCCACAGTTTCCTTTTCTGCTTGTTATTAGTATTATTAATTTTTCCAGGTGTTTCAGGAAAATTTCATTATCTTCCAAAGTTATTCAGTGTAGAATTGTCTCCTTAGGAAAAAGAAAACAAGCTGCAGGCAAAACTAAGTTGACAAAATCTTCTAAGGCCCTGCCTCTTCTATCAGTGTCTTCTTTCCCTTTTATGGTATTCTCAAACTCTGGTCAAAGAAGGAGGGCAGTTGTGTCCAAGGTGTGTTTCCAAACTGAAAACAAGTCTGATCTATTAGTAGCTATCTCAAGAGCCCTTACATATTACAGGAGGATTGACTGGAATTTCTAGCACGTTGAGAGAATAAACGCTGTGCAGGAAATCTTCTTTGCTTTTACACGAGTAAACTGCCAAATGCCAGCCCTAGCAGCATGGAAGGTCAGCCCAGGTTTTCACCAGGATGGTCTGCCCAGTTTATACTATGCTTTTCCTTCATGTCTCCACTCTTCCATTCCTGCTCCACTCGGGGCTTCCCTGAGGAAAACAGCCTTCTAGAACAACTCAAAATAACCTAATCTTGACTTACTTGAAAAAAAAAATTTAAGAAGAGTTGATTTATGTTAAACTTTTGTTTTCTATTTTCAATGTGTCTAAGAATCTCTTAGGGGAAATTATTAAAAATGTAGCAGGTAAGAAATTTTGAGGACTTGAGCTTTTCAGGCAATGAAAATGTATTTCCTCTAATGGTATACCCAGTCCTAATTAACAACTTAGAAGAGAAGGTGATTTTTTATTTTTAAGAAGAACTAAGTGAGTCAGTAAAAATGATTTTCTAGGTTTATTTGTGAACTACAAGAAATGTGATTATACTATTTTTTTTTAATTACCTAAATCAGATACTTGTCAAATTTAAGGTTGATTCTATTTCAATAGATTGCTCAATGAGGCCCGAAATATTTTGTAATACTCTACTTTTGTTTTTTTCTTATTGACTTTTAAGTATTAATTTTGACCCAATTTTTGTTAACTTTGATTCCAGCTTATATACAGTGAGCATTTATATTTTAAGTCTGGTATCTAAGTCAACATCCCTTTCTTATTTAAAATATATAATTTTAAAAGTCTAAATAATGAATTATGCAGCTCTTTAAGCACATTTCTTAAAGCTCTTTCTTTAGATATTGTCAGTCCTTGTAAATATGGGAGAGTACTCAATATACCAAGTAAACATAGTTTTTCATGTAACAATCTTAAAAATACATAATTCACAAAGTAAAAAGCCCCAGTGACCAATTAGCTTCTTTATGATTTTTGTCTCATTCATTATTATCACTAGCTGGTGTAAATTCACTGTCGAACATGAGGGTAGTTGAATTTTTCACTCTTTTGGCATTGTGGAAACCCAAACCTTGTATGATTCTTTCAAGATAAACATATCAAATAGTCTTCTGATATTGATGCTTTATAACAGTTAAATGTCTCACTAATCTTTTCCTCCTTAGATACATGATTGAAAGTTCTCAGTCAGTACAGTAGGCTGAATTGCATGCTGTAGCATACTCTGTGCACCCCAAATCCTTGGAAATGATAGAAAAGAAATTTGACTAAAATTAAAAATCACATTCGAAAACCAAAAACCATGAGGAACCCCTAAACGACAGAATTGAAGAGAAATCAGATCAAAGAGGAACCAAAAGGGGAATAATGGCACAAAAGAGAGGGCTACAAACAGTGAGAGCCACAACAGAATGTCTCTACACTCAGAGATAGAGAATACTGGAGGCAGGAAGAGACCCAGAAGAGGGGTGATTATTTGAGAGAATCAAGCAGGGACAGCCTGGTAGTCTGACCCCAATATCCTGCCTTTCTTCCCAGCTCCCCTTTCCTGCAGGCTGCATGACAGAAGCTGCGAGAACAATGACTGAGCCCTTAGCTGAGCAAAACTGAGCAGACTCCAGCAGGCTGCAATTCCGGGAGGAAAGGGGAGCAATCGTATTGGAAAGATGAGCCATCAAAAAGCTCCATCCCAGAGCTTTTCCCTGGTTCACTGACTCTGGCTCTCCCCTCTCCACATCTTAACCCCCCATCCCCAGCTGGCTGCACAAACAGAAATGGCAGACAGTCGAACTGAATCTCATCTACAAGCATGAGCACAAAACCAAGAATCCTTAAAGCTAATATGAGGAAAGGAGGACTCTGGAGCCAACAGATAGTAGGATTTATACCTAAGGAAGCAAAATAACAAAACAAGAGAAATGCACGAAGATCCTATAGTCTAAAAGAGGATCAAGTTGGTGTGGATATGAAAACCTTTTACGTTTATGTTTTAGAGTTGTGTTTAAACAAAAGCATGCAATGTAACATCTGCAACAATTAGATGATGTTTTTTCTCATATTGATTGATGTTCAAGATAACTGCTACTGGGTACTATCTACTATTTAGTGAGGTCTTTATTTGAGCCTTATCTCCTTTTCTCCTTTAATAAATATAAATAAGTTGCTGCCAATGCTTTGCATCTTTATGATGTACCAGAAAATGTACTGATCAATTTTTATACATTTCTGTTTAATCCCTATAATAACCCTATTACATACTTATGCCATTAAAAGATGAGAAAACTGAGGCTAAGGCTACAAAAAAAGACAGCCCATATGGAAATTCAAGTCTCTCTAGCAATAAAGTGTCTGCTCTTAACTGCGTCTAATGAAAAATATTTTTCCAAATTCCTGCATTCTTCAGTATAATAAATATGCTCTTGTCTTCAAAATACAACTGATTTCTCATAGTCCATTAAGTGTTCACAGTGCTTTCTGCAAGGTCTCCTATCAGCTTCACAAGATTAAAAAAAAAATTCAGCTTACAGAAAGAAAGGGACAGACTTGAAAAAGGATCGGTTAATATCAAGGCCACATCTATCCTCTCCTTTTATCGTTAGACTCACAAACGCAGGAATTTTTCTGCAGCATCTAAACTTGAAAATGCTTTTCTTCAAACACGTATAACTTCTTGAAGACCCAACTACAAAGTATTATGAGAGAAAGGCGTCATTTATTTTAGGACAACTGCCTAACTTTCTTTTGTATTGGCCTGATATCTTTTAAGCGCTATAGGCCTATTTTAAAGATCAGATACTTCTTAGACTAAAAACTGTTGAAAAATAAGATGTGTTGATACCAAGTGGTAAGTAATCTCTCCAGTTGAGCAACTGGACCAATATAGCTGTACTTGGGCACCAATCAGATTCAAACTGAAGAGCACCCAGGGCTTTGAACTTCACCCGTCCCCTAGCTTTCTGGGTCACTTTTGGGGTGGAGGCAGGGGTTTATCACCAAGCAACCCAGGAATTGGAATATTCTTGAACCACATGGGGACCTCCTCAAGGGAATAAGAGTGTCACATTGAGCAGGACTGTGGCCTCTACTGTCATGATGCTTCTGTCAACATAGTAGCAACTCATACAGTGATATACAACCACCCAAGTTTCCAAAGTCTATCCTAGCACCTCATTTCTATTTCCTCAGCCTTGAGCACCACTAGTAGTGTTGGACATGGTTTCTTAATGTAATAGGCAGTAATGATATGTGCCAAGTGCAAAATGCCATGCTAAAAAAAACCTTATGGCCACTGAACAGCAGAAGGCAGAAAAGAAATGGAAATGAAAATGAGTGGGATTAGAGAACAGAAAAAAGGAAGAAAGGAACGAGGGAGCATGTGGCAAAGACTCCTTGATTACAGGTGGTGTGTGGGTAGAGAAGTACACTCTTCCAGGCTGGCCGCCAGCTGGTGTGCATTGTGCTGCTGTGCCCATTGTTAAAAATAATACTGAAAGCTCTCTGAGGGGTCCAGACCTTTCTCAGGGACCCATGGGCTTCTCCGTGATCCAGCAACTGAAGGTTTAATGTCTGTCAGCAAAGGACTTCCAAGACTCCAGTGCTCAGCTCCTCTGAGAGGCTAGAGCTATGCCATCCTGTTACTCAATATTCGAATGTCACCTTTTCACTTGCTGTACCTAAGTCAATGTTTAAGACCAACCCTAGGATGCTATTTATTTGCTTAAACAGATTACTCCCTCAATTGCATGTTTTGATATAATCACTAACTTCTAATATCCTGTCTCAGCTTTACAGCATTTCCTTTGTTTTGAGAAAATCAACTCTGACTTAGAAACCTTTATTTTCTCCTCCATCTCCTTCATTCCCTCAGTGTAATAGTTCTCATTGACTGCAGGGTCTCCATGTGCTTCAACAACAACCTGCATTAGAATCACTTAGGGATGTTTGAGAAATATTTCAATTCCTGGGTTGTATCCCAGGCCTCTCCAACCAGAGAGTTTATGCATCTTAAAGTTTGAGAACCTCTGAAAGACTAAGGCCCAATATTGATATTCTCTTTTTCTTCCTTGCTCTTTCTGAATATGTGACCACACATGTTGATTAGGACTTTAACCTGGGTTAGCTATTTGCTCCTTATCAAGAAGATGTGTAAGAGAATTGGTGGATTTGCTTGTCCTTATAATATTGTAGCTTAGGGAAGATCCCTAATCTCAGGTCTGGTAGAAGAAAGCCATTCTCCAGTGTTCCTATTTTTTAAGGCTCTCTGTTTATTAGATACTGAAAATAGATGAGAGGATTAAGCAACCTGACCATCATACCAATTTGGAAAAACTTGGTTCTTGTTCTTCATGGGAATGGACCAAAATCTTCTAGATATGTTAACCAGCATTTCATTTCTAATAACATGTTGGCTATCAACAGCAAATAAGATCAAATCACCTCCCCCTTCCCTCCTACCCATGGCTATCTTTTCCCTTTGATACCTTCCATTCTTGAAAGAAATGGGGACGGAAGCCTTTGAATAAGAAACTTCTGCTTGGAAGAAGTTTTCGTAAGAAACTTATAGGCAAAGGAAGACAACAGCTAAGTTTAAGGGTTTGGGTTGGAGACGAGTGAACTATTCTGAATAAGACAATGGGAAAAAAAGTGGTTTTATTTTAATTTGCCACTGAGAAGAAATGAGACAAAGAAAGGAGTGGGTGAGCAACAGGCAGGAACCTGAGTTGCAAAATACTTATCTACTTTTGAAGAACAGAGGTGGCCAATATTCTATTTTTTGTTTTTAGCCTCAGTGCGACGTAAACCCCTCTGTCTACTAAACCCACAGTGAAATCCATCATACACACAAATGCCTTTGGTGAACGTGTGGGGTGAAAACTCAGGAAAAGCTTAAAGTGCTTGTTTGGTTGACTGCAGTACAGTACAGGGCCAAGGAGGCAATCCCTAAACCCATCTAAATTAGCAGAAGAAGGAGCTGGCAGCCAGAAGTGGTCCCAAGAATTCAAACCACTTGGGAACTGATTGATCTCCTAAGGGAACCATTAGATTTTTTCCATAAAACATGGAATGATGTTAGGAACTAATTTTACCTAGATTTTTAAGACAGAGTAATACAGCTCTTCTACTTTCTACCTTAGATTTTCTATTTCAAAATCGGCATGACACTTGTAATTCTTGGTATTTTCTTAATAGTTTAGAATCCAGCAAACCTTTTTGGTCCTCATAGTCCGAAGCTCAGCATTTTCTGAGAGGTTTCACTGACCCAAAAGAAAGGAGATTCATGGTGATGGTAGAAGGAATGGAAAAGACAAGACTTTTCTACCAAGACAATCTACCAGAAGATCTAGAATCTTCATCTGTTTGCACACTGCTTAGCCAAAGCACTATTATTTACCCATCTCTGGATCAAAAACTCAGCCTTCAGAAAAATCAAGGTAACCATTGCCCACCAAATGTGAGGTTTCCTGCTTGTTAAATTGCTCATATTGGGTCTAAAAATTATTTAATTTTGAGTAACATAGATGACCGAAGTGTACTTGCTTTATTGTCCTTACTTATGAAACTTCTTTTGGAAATGGCTGAGTGAACATTTCTGTGTGTGTGTGTGTGTGTGTGTGTGTGTGTGTGTGTGTGTGTTTGCGGGTACTGGATTTTCTCACTCAACTTTGATAAACCAGAGGCCAAAGACTGAAGAGTGAAGAGAAGCAAGGGCTCTGGACAAGCTGCTGTCTAGAGTCTAGATCTCAATAACTGAGAGTAAATATGATATCTATTTCTCAATTTATTTAGGGAAACAATTTGGAAGAGAAAAAGGATATGTTGTATTGTTTAGAATCTTAAAACTAACCACTAAGGGGACTAGAACTCACCTCTTCTTTCTCCACCTAATAATAGTTGAACTACTTTTATTCTAGAATAAGGTGAATAGTCACCATTCAAATACACCTTGGATATTGGTGGAATTTATCCACCTTTCCATTTCGTTCACAGCTGTAAACTCACGTTGTTGTCCTAATGTAGCACGTACTTCAAATGTTCAAATAGGTTGCCGGCTTTCTGCTATTGAAAATCAGATGAGTGATCCTTTTATTCTGAGAGTTATAAGATAACCATGAAAAGAGAATAGCATCATGTGGCAGGAAGCTTTCCTGCATGCCTCTACCTTAAAAGGAGATCTACCACCACCTTGAAACGACATGCTTCCATGACCAGGAAAATGCCAATTGAAAAAGCTGTTGTGGCACTCTGTGGCACAGTTGCAATGATCTGGTCTTTTCTAATAAATACCAAGCAGCTGATGCTATGATGCAGGATTCTCACTTTTGGGGAAAGAAAAACCTCATATGTTTTTTTGGTTCAGATTTTCTTTTTCTATAACCAGATGTCTCCTATGGTTGCTTTTTCCTGCTCATATCTACTGCTATTGGACGATCTAGATGGTTTTTCCACCTTTGATACACAGGAGAGAATGAAATATAATCTTTTTACTTTGGTAGTAATTTAATCAGAAGAGTAATATGCTTCTTGTATATTTATTAATTAGTGGTTTATATAGCAATTAAATAGCTCTGACCTTTTGATCCATTTTCTCTTCTTTAATTCTCATATGCTGGGGAAAAAAAAAACAAGCCATTTCATGCTCTAGACGGATCTCTAGGCTTTGGAGCCATCCCCTCATAAGCATGAGTGTGCCTTCTCTAAAAGGATAAGAAATATCCAGATATTTTTGTAAAGACAGGTAGCTGGATTTCTGCTTTGTGGTATAATTTTGTTCTTCCAATAACTTGAGTTATGTCTACATTATAAAAGTCTATTTCATCTTGTTTTAAGAATAAAAACACATATGCACAAAAGGTGCTTTCAGCATATGAACCTATTATATTCAGAAAGAGTTTTCATCGAGGCAAAGAAAAAGGAGGCTTTAGTGTCAAACACACATCCTGGAAATCCAGTCCCTGACATAGGGTTTTATTTGACTTGGCTTGCAAATGATTTTAGCAGATCGCATGAAACAAGGCAGTTCCTGCCCAGTAAGCAAACTGAGTCAGATCACATATTTGCAACAATCTTCCTAGCTAGGTTTTTCCTTTTCTTTTTTAAAAATTTTATTTGTGTAGGCACGACTGAAGATAAATCAGCCAAGAGAAAATTTCATATATCAATAGATGCTTTCTATGAAGCAAAAATGAGACATGTTAAAGATTGGAAAAATGTTTTGCATTTGATTATTAGACTCTACTTTCTTTTGAGTTTTTCTTACTTTCCCCAATAAATTTTAAAGTCATTTTAATGATATTCACCTGTGTGGGTTGCATGATCATTTTAGAAATTAAGTGATTTTGACAACATTTGGTATATATTAAGTAACAACATAATAGATTTCATTCTTTGTTGGACAGCAAGCCAGTCACTGTAAAAGAAAATACTTGTTTATGTTACAAGCAGCCATATCGTCTTTGCTATTGCATAAACACTGTTAAGGTTGATATGATTCCAGTGGATTGGCCAATTTTTCCATATATTCCTTTTCAGGCTGATTAAAAATATACCAACGTCAACTCTTGATCACAAGAAGAGTTTTTATGACAGGGCAAATCATGGCATATGGCCTAAACTATGGTTTATGGAAACTTCTGCTACTTTATCTGAAAAAAAAAAAAAGCCACAGTTCATCTTAGAAGCTTGGTAAATGGCTCTGTAAGGAAACTTTCTCTTCAGATTAAATGATGAATGTGGACTATTGTAGGCTAAAATTAATATTAAAAGAACAGCTGTTCATTTCCCAGTGCCTGCCCATGCAAAAAGAAAAACAAAAAGCAAAGAAAAGCTAGCTGGTGCCTGAACAGTTAAGATGGAATTTTAAAGGCCAAGTTGAACACCAAGCAAGGAGCTTAGAATCTAAATATGCTGAGGGGACTTTTCAATGGCAAAATGACTGAAGCTCTGAAGAGAGGCTCGGGTGAAATGCAAGGAATTTGCCTTCTCTACAGGTCAGCCCCCACGATCCTCTTGTTTTCCTGGCTCACTCTCCTATGCAATATTCTATTTTCCTCTTACGCTAAACATAAACTGATTGGCTGCTAAATGCTTAAAATACAATTCCTCTGCAGGAATTCACAGGTGAGCAAAGGTCAGAATCTATCACCACTGGGCCAGAGGTCAAGCACCCATCAGTTCACTGGCTGTCCAAGCACACTACCTGCATTGTGGCCAAAAAGCCCCTCCGACTGGGAGACTTATGGAGGGCTTAGCAGGGCTAGTGGAGCTGTTGTCCAGAGACCATTTCTCTGAATGTCCTTAACCAGTAAGCTTAGTCTGGAGGAGATAAAACATATCGTGCAGTGGGCAGTCCATTAATGCCTGTTTCTTTTCTGCCCTATTTGTGAGGCGGTGAATTGATGGATTCTTTGCAAATGGTGCTGACCACTGAATTGTAATAATTATTTAGTTGGTCTTAAATAACAAGGGATCTAAGGATGTCCCTCCTCTAATTCCCAGATAAAATAGTAAAAGCAAGATAAAACACTATCCAAATAGCAGTCATCACACAAGAGAGGGAAATAACAAGGCATAAACTTCAAAAAGTGGTGACTAAGAGGAGAAACAGAAGGTTCTGATACCACAGGTGGCAGATTAAGCTTTCAACTTTTCCCCTAGATCCAGAAGTAATACTGGGAGAAGACAGTCATTCTAGAAAAAACCTGCAAATTCTCCCTAGGGCACTCCAATGGACTCAGGGTGAGTGAGCAACATGGGGAAAATCAAGGAAAATCCTAAAACATAAAAGCCCTAATTACCGTAACAGTATTGTCCCAGAGGCAGGGCTGCCCTGCCTTGTTCCAGGGAACAGAGCGAGACCTCAGAAAATGGAGGGAGTCCAGGTGCTCAGCCAGGGCTGCCCTTGAGACCAGCATGGCTGTGCTTATCCACTTGCAATCCTTCACTTTACAGAAGAGCACATTAATGCTCAAAACTCAAATTGCAGCTATGAGAGCCCTCTGATCACACTGGATTAGAGCAAATGGATGCAAGTAGGTCCCTTGTTAACCATTAACCAGATCAAAAATTGTATGGCCCCTCTGCATATAGAACAGAACACTCTCGAGGGCAAAGAGGAACATCATCTATTAGGAAATATTGATAATGATCAACACAGATGTATCTTGGCTAAGTTTCTGAAACTTATGGACAAAGAAAGATTTCTGTGGGGATCCAGATAGAAAGATAAATCATTTTCTAAGGGGAAAATTCAGGTTGGTCTCAGACTTCTCCATTTAAAATTAAATGCCAGAATAAAAAAATAAAGACCATGTATACTTTTTACAAAAATGAGAAAATCATCAGATGAAAAGTCCAAGGGAGGTGATTTGGGATTGGAAACAAGGCACAAGTTGTTCAAGAAAACAGGGCTTGACAGAGGAGCTGGTTTACCCTAGAAAAGCAGAAAAGAGAAGTTTAAAACTTGGAAAGACTAACAGAAGGGGTAGCTCATAAGATTTGACCATGGAATTGTGTGGTTAGGAGAGGAGAGGGTCTTTCAATGGCATTTCTGTTATGGTGTTAAAGCCAGGTAAGCTGCCTGATTGACGACAATTAGAGGCTCTTGGAAGTTTCAACCAGGAGTAGACGGAAGATCTAGAGGTATTACGGAAAACTGTTTTCCTAGAGATCAGGGATAGCAAAGGATATTGATTGGGCTCCGGCTGGCGCCAAAAGTGAGAGTGGATGCCCATCACAAAAAAAAGTGCGCCAGGCTCCTGGAGAAAGAAAGAAAAGAACAACGTGTTGAGGGCATTATTTGCTACGTGAAGCTGGACCAGGGTGAGTTGAGTAACTTCTAGTTCTAGTCTATGCCCCACTGAGTTTTTGGCTCATTTTTCAATCAGTGTTCTGTCATAGCCCCAGGCCTGTGACATGTTTCTGAAGAAGTGTTGTGGGATCACATATGTCTGGAGAAATGCTGCTTTTTATGTACCCTGTGCTTCAATTCCAAGTTCACAGTAGCATGTCAATATTTGGAGAAACCTTGCTGAGAAGAAAACCACTTACTTTCAAATTTCGAAAGTATATTTGCACGTAGACTCCCTTTTTCTGTAACAACTAGGAGCAGTAACTTGGAAAATACTGCCATCCCCGACATAAAACAATTTTCATTATGACAAATAAAGCCATTTTAAAAGGATATATGTAAAAGATGGCAGGAAAGAGAAAGTCTATATTTTCGGGGTCTGTGAAGGAATATCTTGCCCCTTTTGGGGAAACAAAGTATTGCTGGTGAAAACAGCCCAAGTGCCTTTTGGTTCAGAGCTTCTACAGGCTGAATTAGCTAAAGTGACAAATAAGCAGATGAGGAAGGGACCATGTCACCGTTTGTTAATGTTCTCTGAAACCTTGGCCTTATGCTTTTAACTGTCAAGACACTTAAATGATCATTCTTAAAGCTAATATATAGAAAAATAAGTCTTCATTCCTTTATTAAGTCTAAAATAAAAGACCAGAAAAGAGGTTGAATTGAATATTTTCTAGCAGTCTTGACTAACTCTTACAGCAAAGCACCAGTAAGGGCAGAATTTCTTAACCACACAAACTTTGCTGGTGAGACATACACACTGATGCTTGGGAGGAATCCTTTGGTGACTGTCCCAGGAGCCAAAAGGAAATGGAGGAACAGTTAGTTGAAAGAACATTTTGATATTTTGGATTTTTAAAATAACATTTGCATTTTTGTAACCATAAATGGTCCTGGAAAAAAACCAACATTATGAGCTCTATGCTCAGCAAAGCAACAAGTTTTATTCCAGCTTATGATTTAAAAATAAGCAAGCTGAATTGACTTCAAGAAAGACTCTGTGTATAATGTTCACTTGGCTTTGAAGCTGTGTTTAATTGAGTGCAAGTCTACTGGGCAGTGGTTATGTAATTTGTTAAAGCAATTACGAAGTTATAGAGAATGTTAATGCTAAATTCTGATGAAATAGCCTTTTCGTGGAAGGACAAACCTGAGAAATTCACAAGAATTTTTATTATTGCTGTGTTCCAAATGATATAATGATAAGTAGACTGATCTTTGTCTTTGTGAAGCTTAGGTATAATATTTTTTTAAATGACATATTTCAACCGCAAGTCAAGAAAAGGGAGAAGAATGATGATCCCTCAGATTTAATTTATACTTGATTTATCATCTTGTGATATCCTATATTTCAAGAGAGGCAGCCCAGCAAAAGCAGAGCCACAGGCTTTATAAACAGAGAGAAATGTGGATCAGCCTTGCCCTTGCTTAGTCACCTGAAGGCTTGGGCAAGTTACCTAACCTCTCTGAGTGTTAGTTTCTTCAGATAATTCAAATTACATTGAGTTATTGGGAGAAAAACACAGGATAATGTATATCTGACATATAACATGTCCTCAATAAATGATCAATATTTTTAATGGTAAATGTATCAGATAGAGGCAATAAAAGATGGAGGTTAGATCTAGGGAAGAGGTGTAAAGAATTGGATGCAAACTTGGAAAGGGAGGGATGAGATAGAAGTCCTGAGAAAATAGTTTTATAGTTTTGAAAAACCACAGAGTTATTAGATGAGGATTTAGTGGATTGACAACACTATAATTGCTTCTATTAAAAAATTTATCTTCCAAAAGTGAATTACTATGCTCACCGGGAAAGCATTCTATTTTGCTCCAATTGGTATCTATTAAATCTCAGTGGATAAACATTTAGGAGCAGAATTTCATTTCCTCTAAAGCATACAATCTCCTTCCTTTCCCATCTTCTTGCAAGCAGAGGGGTAAATTTTCTAATTAATATCATGCAGCAAATAATTTCTTCTGCAGCACTGCTGCATGAAAATTCATGCCTAGTCAGGTATATTTTGGGGCATAGTATTTGTCAGGGTTGGAATAAACACTGCAAATTTAGAAAATGAGAGTCCATCATGGCACACCCACAACCATTTTCTCTGGAAGTGACTGATCCAAACAGCTGTGGCCATAATGATCCACAGCAAACCGAACAACTTGATTCCCTTCAAGTTGATAGGCAACGGGGAAGGCAAATGCAGACCTAAAACGATGGCCTTGAAAACTGCTCTTACTGATGCCTTGTCTTGGCACAGCTGCCATCAATCCTGGCAGGGTCTTCCCTCACTTCGGTTCGGCTAAACCAAATGCTTTCCCTTGAACTTTGTCAGTGGAAGGTAGCAAAATCTGGAGGCAACCACTGTCTAGTTCTTCTGGACTTCAGTGAGCGTCCTCTACCCCCTTTCTATTGGGAAGTGGGCATCTGAAGCAAATGGAGGGGATGAAAATGTAACTTCCAGGGACTTCGAGTGGCAAACCACTTTTCTGGCAATCATTGAATTCTGTCATGATTTTTATTACAAAAAGGATATATATGTATAGAATGCAGTTTCATGATTGCTAGAATAATCTTCATAATAGAGAATGGTAAAAGAAATCTGAGCTGGGAATACAATGTTAATGCTAATAAAAATGATAAAATACAGACACTGCTTATTTATTTTGCTATTACTAAATGCCAGATGATGTGTTAAGCATTTTAAGCGTTATCTCATTTATTCCTTACAATGTACCTATGAAATAGGTAGTATTATATAAAGAAAAAAATAGACCTTCAAATAAAGAAAACTTTTACTGAAAGACGTAAAGCAACTTGCCTAAGGATGTAACCTTAGCTGATAAATAAATGAGTGGAGCTTAAAAGCCAGGACTAATGATTCTAAAATCTATCGTATGCGGTCTCTATATTAATCTCTGCTCTGTTAATAACTGTTGTGCTGCCTTAGACACTCTGTGCTTTGGTTTAAAATGGAATTGTTAAAACTGCCCTACTGGGGTGCAAGGGTAGCTCAGTGGTAGAATTCTCGCCAGCCATGTGGAAGACCCGGGTTCGATTCCTGGCCCATGCACTTCCCCAAAACAAAAACAAGCAAACAAAGAAACAAACAAACAAACATAAGAAATTCAATAAACATTACTGAAATAACGGGATACTCACATGGAGAAAGAATGAAATATGACCCCCACCGTACCGCATACAAAAAAACCCAAACCCAACAACAAAAAAATAACAAAAAACTGCCCTACCTACTTTATGAGATACAGTGAGAAACAAATAACAACTAGCAGAGTCCTTTGCAAAAAGTTAAAATCGTGTGTGTGTGCGTGTGTGCATATGTATTTGTAATAATAGATATATATTCAGTATGAATTGTAATACATACACAAACACCAAACATAAACTTATGTAAACATATGCATGATGTAGAGGCAGGATGGTATGTAGAGAAAGTACAGAACTTGCAATCTGATGACCTGGAAATTAATCCATTGTATGACTTTGGATAAATTAGTTACATTTTAGAGCCTGAACCCTCATTTGTGAAATGATTTAGATAATCTCACTGATTGACTCTTAGAGTACTTTGCCCTTCTATAGATTTGTGCATACAATAGTCCCACATATCTATGTGTATTTGAATATTTAGTAAGTTGTCACTCATGACTCAATGTTCTCTAGGATGATAAATAAATGAATCTCTGGATTTCTGTTTTGTTACAACAGAAATTTAAGCCTCTTCTGTCTAGTCAACCTCCTATAGAACTATCACATTGTTTGAAAATATACTTTTCAATTTTGGTACATTTTTAACTTTCCTAAATGTCAGTTTACTTAATAGTTCTAGCATAGTTTAGGAAAAGTGGCGGTAGAAGGATCAGGGGTCAGCAGACACAGCAATGAAGACAACCACTATTTTCAGAGAATAAATGCTTATTTTATGATATATATATACAGGTTATTTTCTGCAGCATTGTCTCTAACAGCAAACATTTTTACACAATTCACATTGTTAAATCAATTAAGCTAGTAATCCATTGTGTATTCTAGAAAGGAATTGGTTACTCTTTAGTAAAATGTAGGAGATTTATGCATATTTGTTTGGATGGACACATAAGAAATCAAAAAGCGTGGTTTTTTGTGGGGCAGGGACTGGAACAACCCAGCAAATGGCAGTCGAGGACCACAAAGTGACTTCCTTATACACTGTTATTTTCTATTTTTTGAGCCATAATGTTATTTCTATTAACAAAAATTTAATCAGTCTGTTTTAAATGTGAATACTTTAAAGCGATATTATTTGGAATTTAAAGTTCTGAATCAGATTGCTTTTTCCTGACATGAACAGAAGTTAGTTTAACTTAAGAGGATTGTAGTTTTGATTTATGAAGGAGCTGGATGAAGTGGGCTCATTTTGAGGGTAGTATGTCCTGAGGAATCGTAGCTTGGGGGAGTGGGGCACATTGGTGAAAGGATTTAGAATCCAAACTGCATCAGGAAGCCCAGGAGAGGTGCTGACCAGGGAAGGAATTGGGTTCAGGAGAAGGGAGAGGGTTGCAGAAGGGCAAGCAAGAGATGGCGAAAGGAGAAACTTTGAAATTCTGAAATTTTGCCTCGGTCCCTTATGGCTTTATTGCACTGAAAGTCAGCTCAATACCAATTTTACCAGGCCTGCATTGGTTGGTCACTGTGCAGAGCCAGAAAGAGAAATTCATAAGCTCTTGGGGAAAACCATTCAAAAGTCTGACACTGGCCCACAGGTTACCACCACGTAACCCTGGGAGTGAAGTGAATGTGGAAGAAAACTTCCAAGAGGTTTCTGCTTAAGATCAGAATGGTTTCCCTGGCATGAAGTCATGGCCGTAAAATAGAGGCTATGATTGATTTTTTTTTTTAATTTATGGTACAGAAGAAATAGTTTTAAGGGGTTGCTCAAAAATAGCAGTTCGAGTTCTGAGCCAGAATTGAAACAAGAAGGTGACAGATGAGGAGGAACTCCATGGGTAACAAGCCTGATTCTTCGTAGAAGATGGATCATCATGGGGTCATACCAAATTTGCTTTCCACAGGATAGAATGAATGGAGGATTTGCTTACTTATCTGTTTATCACAGGGAGAATACAGCACTCAGGGAGGTGACGTATTGCAATATGCTTCTACAGCACAAAAAGGGAATGCAATCTTTATGCCTAGAACTGCTTTAATTAGACCATAATTTTGTAAGGAGAAGACTATGTCTGATAGTAGTGTGGCTTCCCCTTACAATAAGCAAACGGTTGCACATCATCTGTCTAAGCTGTTTATTATCTCAGGGCATGATTGAGTTTCTTTCTCTCCTCAGGATGCAGGGTTTCAAATCTTTGTAAGTCATTTGGTGTCAATTTATACTGCAGCAACATCTCTGGTAGCAACATTAAACTATTTTACCAAGGAGAATAATAAACTACTTCGTCTGGTTTATTATTCTGGCTTTCATATCCTTGATGAATCAGACAAGTTCAGAAACGAGGAAATAGAAAATAAGTACAATATGCACCACAAAGGGCCATTTGAAGAGTCAGGTTTGCCTCTTATTTGAATATTGGGGCTAAGGAAACACATGATTTTTTTTTTTTTTTGACATTTAAACTCACTTCAAGGAAGGCTGCTCTGCCCTATTGATATTTCGGGTTGTACAATTGTTTGCTATGGTGTGTGTGGGGTTCTTGCCCTGTGCATTGTAGGATATTTAGCAGCATCTCTGGCCCTTACCAACTAGATACCAGTAGCAACCTCAAACCGCTTCCAGATAATACAAATGTCCACTGGGGTCGGTGGAAGGTATAAAATTGCCCCTAGTTGAGAAATACTGACTTAAAGCTTTGTTCATCTTTTTAATGTGATTCCTTCGTGGTAGTGCAAGTGACACATCTTACTCTCATTCAACAGAAATGAAACTCAACTAAGGAAGTCAAGACAATGCTTACCGGTAAGCCAAACCAGGTATCCACCCAATGAATGTACATCTCCCCCAAAAGAAGCCCCCTGAGACATTTTCTCACAGAGTGCCTACACAGAACTAAGTCATCCTTCCTTCTCAAATGTTCCATGTGAAAGAAAAAAATGCCAAAGAAAATTCATCACATATACACAAGTACCAGTTATGGAATCATTCCTTGTCGAAATTTTTCTCCCAGAACTTAACATATCCTCTACTGTGGGAAGAAACATACTAGAAAGGAAATGAGAAAAGAACTCACTGTTTCCAGAAGTGTTTTTTCGGAATTTCGTCAGGTCAACATTTGGGGGTCTGCTGGGTTTTGGTGGAGGGGGACCCAAGGTAAACAAGGGAGGCAACGGCTTCCGCTTCGGGGTGGCTGGAATCTTGTCTCCCTTTTCCTTCTCTTGACTTTGGCCCCAGGGCCCTCCCACTGTCAGCTTAGAAGGTGCCTTAGGGAACTTGGCAGGAGGAGCCCCAGAGTCCGACTCTTCCTGATTCATTTTGCTTAGGAAGACGTTCTTAGCAGTGTCTGTCTTCCTGTCTTCCTTATTTTCTTCAGCATTTTTGGAGAAGCCTGGGACAGCTCTGCTTGCTGCAGGTTTCAGCACCACTCCAGGGAAGGCAGGACTTGGTGTGTCACCTCCATGGTCCCGATTTTCTGGCTCTCCTTTTGCTGGTTTTATTAAAGGGCTGGGTTTGGACTTAGGCCCTAGAGGACCCAGGGGTCCTTTCTGAAGCAACGCACTTTTAGTGGGGCTCTCATTTTCATGGGAGGCATCGGAAGTCAGGGATGGCTTCTGGCCAATGGCAGGCTTGAGGAAGAGGGGTTTGGGGTCATGATCTTGTGGAGCTGAGAGAAACTTGCCTTTAACCCCCGCCAAATTCGGGAGAACATGCTTCTGTTCATTTTCCTGGGCTGGAGAATTAGACCCTGGCTTCGGCCCCAGGGGTTTTAAGTCGTGGTCTTGGTTTACACTGTGAAGTGCTGGCTTATTCCCAGGGGGCCGGGGAACCGCAGGTTTGCAGTCTCCTTTGGGCAAGTTGAGGGGCTTGGGGCCTACAGGTTTCATAAATCCCATTTTTGCCTCAAGGTCTCTGGTGGCTGGGTTTGCCAGTGCCCCAAATCTTTGACTGGCTCCGGTAGGCTTTAGAAATGGGGGTTTGGGTTCCTTGTCAGGCTTTTCTTCACAAGCAGGCTTCACTCCCAAAGGTGGCTTTGGGGACCCGAACTTAGGTATGTTGCTGGGTCCTGTGGGCGGACTGGCATTTCCTTGGTTGCTGAATACATTCTTTTTGGCTTGTATTCCTGAAGGTGAACTTTGCCCTGTGACACTGAAGGGTCGTCTGTTGACTGCGACCTCCTCTGTTGGGTTGCCCCCTGTGTTAAACTTCGCCATGAGGGACTTCACATCTGCTTTGCCATCCTACAAGCATAAGGAACAAAAACTAGCTGAGAGTCAGAAGTCTCACTTGCACAGTTTAAAATACTATACTTTAAAGGGTTTCCTGGTGAGAGGCCCACAGCGCTGCTGATTGGTTAGTGGGATATTGTAACATTTATCTTCCTCTATGGCAAAATAAGTTGTGAGAGTTTCTTGAAGAGGGAGGGCTTTTTCCGGCTCGCCTGATTTTGTTGAAATAATCACTTACCTTTACCCTTTCCTCTCACTCTTCTGTCAGCTATCTAGTTGGATGTGCTCTAACTTGGTATTTCTCTACATCTTTTCTTACTTGAAAACATTTGGACATGACTAACAAATGACTTCATGTTTTACAGTTGAGACTCAAGTAGGAACTACTTTTAAAAAATGAAAGTAACCTCTTCTGAGATGAGGCTGCAGGTATTAACATCTTGGCTGTGTTTAGCAGCTCTCTCTGTGGTTTGCAAAAGTTTTCTTGTGCCCATGAACATTTCAGATCGGTCTGCAAACCTGGAGATGTAGCAGAAAACCCCACTCCTTTTTGTAAGTGTGTAATAAAATGGCGTTTTCTACTTATTTATAAAGACTCAGTGCTGATGATTTCACTGTGCCCAGATATGATAGGCAGGTCTGTTCACTCTGAGAACTGGTACACAGGGAAGGTTAACATGGAAACAGCAGGGGATGCTGGAAACACCATTTCCAGACCTTTCCCTCCACCATGCTCAGCCCTTCTATAATCACATTTAGAATATCATTTTTCTCAGAGGTCCTATTGCAGAATCTCTGTCTTCCTTGTCTAGCCCTCTCTGAGAATATAATCCCATTTCATCTGGGAGAATTGGCAATGAATGTACAGTTCCTTTCAAAAGAAAGCTACTGAATAATTTTCTTAGATGACCTCCAGTCCCTTTCATTATCCAGCCCTGTCTTTCTCGTCTCATCTCTTGCCCCTCACCTTTTTTCGAAAGTAATCTGCCACACACACACACACACTCAACCATGTGCTTTCTTTACCAAAAAAGAAAAAAAAAAGCTGTTGAAATTTTCTAGTTCTATTTGAAATATTTTAAAATCTCAGGCTTAGAAAAATCACCAAAGATACACGTGTCCATGACAATTTCCTTTTGCATGCTTTGAAATTCACCCAAAAAGTACAACCCCTTCTTCCTGTCCCCACCTCTCATTGCCACACACCCAAATGCATTTCATCTTTCAAGGCCCCACTCAAATACCACGAAACCAGATCCTGTCCAGTTGGGAAGATTTGCTCCCCTCTTTTAACTCATGTAGTACTTTGGTTACTTCTACACCCCCCTATGTTATTTCCCCTTATAACACAAGGGCCACCATCTACTGTGTAAATACATATGTTTGATCCTAAACGAAACACATTACCCATGTCATTCCATTTCATTCTGACAGCAATCCTAAGAGGTTGACATTATTGAACTCCATTTCACAGGAAAGAAAAGAGAGACTGAAAATGCAGGAGACCGTCATTGAAAGAGCATGGGAACTGGGTTTGAATTCTAGTTTGTCAGAGCAGCCTCAGTTGTATTATCTGTAAAATGGGGATGATAACACATATCTGCTAGGACTGTTATGTGAATTAGAGATGGAATTTTTGAGGTGCCTGTCTGGCCTGCAGCATAGGTACAAGAAATGGAAATGATCGGTATTATAAATCCTAAGTAGCATATGCAAAGCCTCACAGCCAGGAACAGCAAGCACAGGGATGCAAATTCTGGTCTATCTAGGGCTCTGAGGTCTGGAAGTTGTGTTTTATTCTCCTTTGTATCCCCAAAGCACCTAGACCAGGGCCTTGTATCCTGAGGAACCCAATATATATTTGGGGAATGAAGGTTGGCATTGAGCTGCGTACCTTGCATAGTCATTTTCAAACATACCAAGCCACAAGCTTGTGTTTATATGGGGGTGAGGGTCCAAGTAGGAAGAGAAAAACCAAACAAAAAGCAGCATTTTCCAGCTTGAGCTTTGCCTGTTTAATTTACTACCCTACATTTGAGTCACTGAAAATTCTTTGTTTTCTACTTTGTCCCCCCATAACACTTTTCCATTCCCATGATTTCCTCAAATCTTCCAGCAATCCATGAAGGTGACATGCAATAAGAGAGGAGAACAGAGGGGGAGTTTTGGTGTTGGGGGACCAAATGGGAGAAGCTGTACCTCCAGGGAGATCACAGACTCCCTACAGAAGGCTCCAAATCTTAGCAAAGCACAAGTACAACAAAGAAGCATCAAATACTAGAAGGGAATCTGTCTCTGGGGCAGATGTCTTTTATTCTAGATGTATAACAAGAAGCTAAGAGCACAGACTCAGGAGTCAAGTGGACTGGGCTTGTATCTTATTAGCTATTTGGCTTGGACAAGGTATTTAAATTCTCTGGGCCTTGGTTTGCTCATCTTCATAATGGGAATAATAACAGTGCTTATCCATAGAGCTGTCAGAGAAATCAAGTGAATGAATATCTGTAAAGCACTCACAAGAGAGCCTGGAACATAGGAATGTTTTCTAATTTTATGAAGCAGGTTAAACTTTAGAAATCATCTAGTCCTCCTTCCTCACTGGTAAGGAAAACAGTAACCTAAAGAACTTTATAGTGACATTCTAAATATTTTCAGCAACTTCAAGTCTTGGATTTCAGGGGGATAAACACAACTCTAAACACACATGCCCACTCTCACACTCCATGTACAGGTTTTTGGTTTTGAAAACATAGTACTGGTGGAGCTGAAAGTGGGAGTAAATTCTCTTGGCTGCCAAAACCCAGACTCCAGGAGGTGGTGCAGGTTTTGGCAAACAGCTCAGGCTCTGGGGTTATCTATTTGAATTCAAACCTTGACCTTTCTAATTACGAGCCATTTGATGTCCAATATGTTATTAAACCTCTCTGAAGCTGAGTTCTCTTCATCTATAATAGGGGAACACTAATAGTTCCTATATCTCACAGGGTTGATTTAAAAAGAAAAGGAATTATTGAGTTAATGTATGTATGTAAAGTTCTTAGATCCAGAATTGCATGTACTATACATTCAAAGATTGCCTACCATCATTGTTTCACTAATTCAAGTCATGTGGCATCCTTTTCTTCAGATGTCCAAATTCTGAATTACAATCATTAATGTTACTCATTTTAACTGAGTCTAAGTAGAACCAAAGTCACTCTTGAGTAACATAATAGAGTTATTATGCTTGAGTTAGGTGTCTTCACCCTCTGAAACGTTTTCACTGGATATCAAAAGATAGGGAAATAAAGAGCAGTAAGTTGCTATGTAGGGTAATTGGAAGACACAGAAAAGAGATCTTGAGCTTACAAATATGTCTGGAAAATCAATATACTGAACTTCTACAACCATTTATCACTTAAATTGACTGCTTAGCTTTAGGGTTTACGTGATTTTCATCATAAATTTATTAGATTAAAAATTTCAAAACAATAAAATAACTCGGCTTCTCCCTTAATGATATACTAGAAAAGCAAAAATCATTTAAAAGTTAACATTTTCCCATTCTAGTTTCATTGCAGATTGAATATCCATTCCATTCTTCAAGGTTCTTTTTACTTAAAAAATAAAAAAGGTGAGGGAGGCAATGTGTAATGGAGTGAAATTTAAGTTTCCTATGACCCCTGACACTAGTTCCTTTTACTCTCAAAATCAACCTGCTCTAAACCATAAATAGATGATGACCTTATCCAATTCCCGTCTGTAGAGGCAACCAATTATCATTTCACGTGTATATTGCTAAACTATGCATATGCAAATATATGTGTGTGTATATACCGTCACGCATAGACACACACAGACACACAAATATATAAATCTTCCTTACCCCTATTTTACATAAATAGAAATCCCAACTCTTACCTTACATTTTTCCAGAACTAATAATCTGGTGATATACACCAGTATAGTTGGATGAATGGTTGGCAACTATTCTGATTGACTGGCACCAGTTAAATATTTTTAATATTAACTCTTTTTTTCCCCCTTGGTGATTAATCTACATCAGTGGACATTGATTTGCAGGAACTTTTAAACTTTTAATTATTTAAAGATTGGAATTCTACTTAAGAAGAGGTATTTTACTGTCTGGAAGTCCTCAGATTTTAGGATATCTTGAGGAAAAGTACTGATTTCATCTAAAATAACTAGAAAATTCCCTCCCAGTCACCTGAAGCAATTCATTATTTCTACTTATTGTGTATGTATATAATGCTTAGTCCAAGCTATTCACACACATTGCCCTACAATTACACATATGTAATTGTAGAAATTCTTTTGATAGAAATCAATTCCTGTAGCCCTCATTTATTTTTCTTCTCTTCAGAATTATATATCCTCACTAGTATACATTTAACACTTTTGCCACAGCTCCGGGGGAGATGGCTGTTGGCATAAATGTTTTAGTTAGGTCCTCCGAGTTTCTGGCTAACAATACCAGATATCAGAAAATCTTTTTGCTTTTAGGAGTCTCATAAAAGGAATGATACAAGTCCTTAGGTAAATCAAGGCAGAGATGGCCTTAAAGACAGACATCAAAAACCTGGGCATTTACCAATATTCCAGGATAACTCAACAGCTGGGGTTGAGGAATAGCTTTTTCTTACCGAAGCTAGCCTACATATTTTTTTTCATTTGGAAAATTAAAAGCACCCTGGATCTGTTATTAGGAACACAGTGTTATAGTTTTTATAGCATCCATGCTTTTTAATATATCTTGGCTATTAAGCTACTCAAGTGATTCGTGACTGAGGTGATTTCGGCCCCCCACCCCGACTCCAAGGAAAAGTTGGCAATGTCTGGAGACCATACATCCCTGGTTAGACACCAAAGATGCTGCTAAACACCCTACTATGTACAAGACAGCCTCCCTCAAGAAATAAATCAAATGTTGAGAAACACTGAACTATTATGATTACTCCAGGACTGTTGAAATGACCTCATTAGAAAGTCTACTTGAATTTTTCTTAATACTAGAGTACCCTTTAAACCCACAAATAACTGTATGGAACCCAAACAATACAAAAAGACTACTACTAGAGATCAGTTTTTAAGTTACATGTCTCTGAAAGTCTCACCTTTAGAATGCTTTACAAAGCACAAAAGAAATAAAACACCCATGAATCCTGGAAAGACAATGACTCTAAAATAAGTTTGAAACCTGATTTCATGTCCTTAAGGTGTTGCTGTGTCATTTTTGCAATTAAAGCAAGAAGAGAATGAAGCACCTCTGTGGACGCAGTTCTTCTTCCTTGGATAGAGCCCAAGGAAAAAAGACGAAATGACCTCACCTGATTGCTCGTGATGCTAGAAATCATGAGAGAAGCAGTAAATGAATATTAACAGTTTACCCATATTCATTTCTTTTTTGAAAAAAAAATACATTGATCAATTTTGCTTGTGGTTTTTATTTTTTTAATTGGAACACTGAGATAGTGTACCATTACCTATGGCCTATTTGATGTGAATCGCTGCTTATCTCAGAAAAGAACTAGTTCCACTACCACTGCCATTTTGTTCATAGCAAGACCCTGAGTACAACGAGTTGACCAGAAGGTCTAACAAAATGACGGAGAAGATAGGAAGTTCTTCCTTAAGTGGGAGAAACTTACCATCCTTTAGGCAGGAAGTGGACTGGTAAAACTTTGTAATATTCTCAGTGGAGAAGCAGTTCAAGCTTTCATGGAGGAATAGTATTCAGTCTCACTGGTTTGTATCACCTGGATTTTAAAAAAATGACAGATATGTTCCCCACACCCAAGCCCTCCACCTCTTCCCAACACACATATATGCACACATACATATACATATACATGCACACGTACATGTACACACATGCACACATACATATACATACATGCACACATACATACACACATATATGCACACATACATTTACCACACATAAATACACACATACATATACACACATGTACACAGTGGTAAGTTATCTGTTCTCTTTAAAGGAATTTGGTCCTCTATACCCAATAAACTTGGAAAAGTGAATTGTTTTGATCTGAAAACATATAGCCTTCATTAGAACTCTTTATTGTCAGAAACTATATAATAAAACTCCTCTGATTGCTTTTCATTGGAAAGATAAAGTTAAGGGAAGCTGGCTGAGTGTACAGCACTTTTAACAAAACGCGATACAACCACAGTAGATGGCAAGTTTCCTTTGAGATGATGAGCCTGCAATAAATTTTTTCATCTCCCATTAACATGGTCTAATATTTAAGTATTATTGAATCATAATTTAGGCACTTAGCGTACTTTACCAACCCATGCACTCCTTCCCAATACACACACACACAGAGATAGAAAACCCAGAGGCTAGCTTTATCCTTCTTCCCTAGCAACTACCACCTCCCCAGCCCTCAGCCTCAACAAACACTCTCTGAAGGCCTGGCGCATTTCTTTCCATGATATGCAATAAAATGTACTGGCTGATAAGCAATTGAATGGAATTTCTTCATGGCTGAGCACACGGTTGATATTTGGGGAATTCCTTTCCTTAGCTTCTTCAGGAGCATCAGACCCCATTCGTGACTGTTCTTAAGAACTCTGTGTCTAACAGAATCTCTCCCTAACAGCGAACAGGTGCTGGCACATCCCAGTTGGCTGAGCCTCTGAGGCTGGAGAGATCACCAGGACCCTGTTCAACAGGATGTGGGAACTCGCCTCTCACCGCAAATTGAGTTCTTGGGGCACAGGGCAGGCTGCAGGCTGCAGACTCGGCACGGGTACCGGGGGGAGGAGGTGGTAGCGGAAGCAGCAGTAGTAGCCCTGGGTGTGACACACCGCCCGCCTTACATTTCTTCGGTGACTTGTGAAGGTGGAGATGAAGCTACAGACGACTTCAGCAGCCTGCAGAGTCCCGTCCTTGACAGGCTGTAGTGTAAGAAGGAAACCCCTAGTATAGGAGGTATCTCTCTGGGAGCCATGTGTGCTTGGCCATGTACCCTCCAGAGGCTAGGCCTGATGGCCTTGGCAGACAACCTCTGCAGATGTCAGCGTGTATCATCTTTGACTCTTGTCTCATCTCAGGCCCGGCTGCTCTGGACTCTTCCCTTGTTACTGTTGTGCTCTCACCTCAAGGGTGAACTGAAGTAGAGGAAGCCAGTTTAGCAAGTTGCACAGCTTAAATGGCGATGGCCAAATGGTGCATCACTTTGAATTCTCGAGGAATATTGACCAACTGGGCATTTATGTGCCGTTCCAGGCCTTAAGCACCAGAAGCTTTAACATCATCGTCATTTTAAAATTAGGAGCTTCGGGCTTTCTCTTCGTGGTTATCCTATCAAATAGCTCCTGTACAAATTCAGTTTTTGACTTTGTTATGTCCTACAAGGGTGTAGGTACAAAGGGATGAGGAAGTTAGCTATAACTTTGCATTTCTGAAGTTTGTTCTGGTATATGCTTCTTAATGTTTATGGAATAATAATAGAATGCAGGTAATATAAAGCAGGATGTAGATAAGCATAAAACCACAAACAGTCCTAAAACTATTTATTTTTGCTTTTCCATTATATATATATTTACACAAAAATTTAGCTTTCCCTTGCTTAGGATATAACTCAGGCTGCATTAACTAAATATATCAAATTAGAAAGTGGCTTCCTGAGGAATTGATAGTTTGATTAATGAACTTGCAAATAATTGAAAATTGTTTTCATAGATATCTTACTAGGCTTACTTGGTTTTTAGCATAATATTTAATGTGCACACCATAATACAAATTCTTCTTTCATTTTTAAACCTCAAAATTAAGAGAGTTGAATTTCAACTACCATTGCTTGTGTTTGTTCTATTTTCATATATAAATAGCATAAATCATCAAAAGAAAATTCATTTTGTTAAAAAACATATGACTTGTAATAAAAATTCTTGCGAAAGATACTGTTTGACACAGGAAAAAAAATAGGAATGTCACACTCCCTTTTTGTTTGCAGCCTCCACATCCTCCCAACACACACAAACATACTTCCACACACAGATGTGCAGACACACAGACACACACAGAAACACACACATACAAGTAACTGGACAGTGAATTTCATTTTCTGCACTCGGCAAGAAGTTAGAAACTGAAAGTATCTTGTTCTCATGGAGTAGGATGGGGTGGAGGGATGAGGCCATCTGGGGGTTTTCTAGAGACTTCCTTCCTTGCTATGTGAAAATACCGGTGTAAAGGGAACTGCTTAGAAGAGGAAGGCATCTGCAAGGTCATTAACACAGAGAGTAGCTCCTGGCCAGTGAGGGATCCTCAGTATGATCTGAGGACAGTTAAATTTAGATACTAGACATGGAGAGTCATAGAAAATTCCACAGACCAAAATGGATAATATTTTGAAACCTCACATTACAGAATATGACAATAAGAACACTCCATCACCTCATTTCCACCTTTCCATCCCTTCTCCATTGGAACTCTGAAGAAAATACATTCAGTATTTTGTAATCAGGATTAAGTAATAGAATCACCTGACAACTCTTACCTCACTTCTTTCCCAAAATGTACAACAACAAGTCCCTATGTGAAAATGAGCAACTTCTCTCACCTTTGCCATCATGGGACTCTTCACTTTGGGTTTCACCTTTTCTCATTAAAACCATGTGTTTCTCAGTTTGAAGTTTTCCATGAACTGTAACCTGTTCTTAATACATCGCTACTCCTTTTGCTCAGGAGTAAGCATTCCTTACTTTCCAAAATGCTTCAGGTTTCAGCTGCTCTGGACTTTCACTCATTCATTCATGCATTTATTCATTTTCCTCTGAAAGCACTGACGACTCCTTGGTTGTGCGCTAATACTAGTACATGGCAGTTTGTCATTATCTAGTTTTAAAGTCTATGCTTTGTTAAATGTACCCTCCTGCCAAGGTACAAATGACCTAAATATCTCCCCCTCCCAACTCCATGTACATACTTGTATATTTAGAAAATATTTTGGAGTTCGATATTTTTGTACCTGCTACTCTTCTATTATTAGAACTAACCGTCACATTGTAAGACAAAATTTCACATTCATTATCTCATTCGATTCTCAAAATCCTGGTTAATTCTTATTGTTATAGAACGGTAAACTGAGTCACCTGTAGCAAGCGGTCATCCCCTAGTTAAGCTCTAGCAAGTGGTAGAGATGAGAACCAAACCGAGCTCTTTTGACGCCAAGTGCTGTGCTTGCCCCAGTATATCACAGGAACGTGACTTCATGTTTCTTGCATAGTTTCTATTTTGAGTTCAACTTCTCAGTTCACACGCAAAATTTTGCAAGTTTCTTATTCTGATTCAAAAAAGTTTTCGGTCTAACCCTAGTAATTTACTTCCTAACCAAATATCACTAAACACTGTAGGGGATGTGTTAAAGTTTGTTCTATGTCTGTGATCAGAGCAGATCAGAGATTGGCAAGGAGACCGGACAGAGCTTAGAGGATGCAGGGCTAGTGGCTAAAGCATCTGATTGACTTTGCAACATCAGAGGCAGCCTGGAAAGGGGAAATGACAATGAGGAGACAAGAAACAATTCTGCTTGCTTGTTTTGATCATTGGCCTGTGTGTGTGTGTGTGTGCGGGGGGGGGGGGGGCTGTTGCATGTTGATGCAAACAACTATTAGATCTCGTTTAGCCCTATCTGTACCCAAACAGCTGTTCCTCAGAAGCAGCGACTTGACTCATTCAATTGATTGTTCAGGGGTCTGGGACACCTTTTCTTCCTCCACGGTTGTCTTGACACAGTATTTATTGTTCATGAGACTGTGGCTTAAAACTGATTACCAAAAGAAGGTATGAACAGATAAGAAAAGAGTTTATAGTTTGGGAAGCCCATAACAAAAATCAGATTGATGGCAACGTGTTCATATAAATGAACTTCTGTCTAGATAAAAAGGCAAAAAGGTGCTAACAGTCATGATTCACTCAAAGAGCAGAAATAAAAATTGAAACCAAAATTAAAAACCAAAACCCCATTAGCATGTTTATGATTTTCTGAAATTAAAGTGCTGTAAAGAGTCACTTACTATTTGTCAATAAGCATTTCTTTCTTTCTTTTTTTTTTTTTTTTTTGTATGCTGTAT
Source organism: Myrmecophaga tridactyla (assembly GCA_004026745.1). Lineage (NCBI taxonomy): Eukaryota > Metazoa > Chordata > Mammalia > Pilosa > Myrmecophagidae > Myrmecophaga > Myrmecophaga tridactyla. The sequence goes on along the minus strand of PVIY010008967.1, from coordinate 16,483 downwards.
GGTGGGGATCACATTTCATTCTTCTTCCATGTGAGTAGTCCATTATTTGTTGAATTTGTTTGTTTGGCTTGTTTGTTTGTTTTGGGAAATGCATGGACCAGGAATGGAACCTGGGTCTCCCACATGGCAGGCAATAATTCTACCACTGAACCACCCTTGTACCCCCAACCTCAAACTTCTCTTTTAATTAAAAATTCTGGTAAGAAGAATAGTTAAAACCAGTGCTTGGAGAATTATTAACCTATATGAAAACTCTCTGTAAATGATAAGATTAGCTTAATGTTTTCCTACAGTGAGATGTTCTCTTTCTTTCTGAGTTACAGTGATCGGAAGAGGAAAATGGTGATGCCTCAAAAAGAAGACAATGGCACTTTAATAAGATCAGGGTCATATATATACATTTTACTGCCCAGTTAAAATTTGATTTGATTCAAAACATTTCTTCAAGCATTAAAAATTTGTAAATGACTTACAGAGCAGTGTGGCTAACATGTAACAATGGACCTGGGCCAAATATTTAATATGAATATAAAACAATAAAAAACTATTTGAGAGGCATAAACATACTCTCATTGCCCAAAGTTTTATTTTTGTCCAGTAGGGTAAATTAAGGTGTTTTGGATAGTCTCCTGGGAGGTGAAGGGAAAGCACAGGCTAAGAAACATGAGTAGTGTTTGAATCATCTGGGGGACATTTTTCAAGCTGTACGCTATGTGTCCCACCCTATTCTGCCATGCTCCTCTAAGGGTCTCTTTGTGGTACAAATGTGTGGAGATGCCATCCTGTGCTGGACTGGGCTACAAAAATGATTATGAACTACTGGGTTCCTGTATCCCTCTTTCTTTTATCTTCACACCGTTATTGATCAATTCCTGCCAAAAGAGTTGCAGACACTTAATGGCAAGCCTTGGGACATCCTTTTGGGGCTACCTTGATTCATCATAGGTGTGTGGGATTGAGCTGCAGATGTTGGCATCTTGACTTTCCTAAATGTTCCCTCTCTCTTATATACCCACCCTTACGAAGTCACCAAATGCCTTTTTGCTGTATTTCTATGAATGTTTAAGTACCCCCACATGGATGAGGTTTAGGAAGAAGGGCAGTGAAAGTTTCATCTCATGATTGTTTTTGGGAGTCAACATCTGGTGCTGCTACAGAAGGGATCTTCCTGCTGGGATCATTCCTGGCTTGGAAGACAGAGCAAGGAATCAGTCCCAGGTTTTGGCAGGGAATGTAACCTGCTCTCAGAAACAAGGTCAGGCACTACTCTCACCAATTCCCAAGGCATGGGATTTAGCAATGTTATTAGTAAACCATGCACTGGATTTATATAGCTAAGTAGTTTTATGGTATTTGTCGTGCACAAAGACTGGTTAGCAGGGGGAGAGAAAACAAGTCAAACACTGAGCTCCCCAAATCTGTCAGAAAGTCCCCAGATGAGCTTCTGATGGGGGAATACCCTTTGGTTTCTAGAGCGTCTCTTTGGATTTTCATCCCTGCCCAAACACATTCTTGTTATATTCCTAGTGGCTGATACTGAGACTATTCCCACCTCCAGTTCTCATCAGTCAGTAGTCAAATAATAAATGCTTGGGACATGCTCAACCTTGTACTTGGGTAAAAAGGAAATCAAAACAGACCTTAAAGGTGGACCAGTTTTGATTTGAAGCCTTACCTTAGGGTCACAGTATTTGCAAAAGATATAACCTTCAACATCATTTTACAGACACTAAAACAGGTTGATTGATCTGTCCAAAGTCACACAGCTACTGGAGCCACTGGCAGAGCTGGAGCCAGAATCTGGGTCACAGAATTGCTTAATCCATTGGGTTTCCCAGTGCTCTGGGCTGCCTGACTTGTGGGCAATGGGCCTTGACATGAGTCTCCAGCTTCTATAGCTGCTTGTTCTTCCAAAAAAAGCCATGGCAATAACAGCTAATATTGTGATTCACCTTCTGCGCCAGGCGCTAGGCTGGCAGCTTTTCAGGCACCACCTCATTTGATTCACAAAACAAATCTGTGGAGTAGCTGCAGTCAACCCCGTTTTACAGATGAAGAAACCGAGGCGTGGGGTGGTTCAGTAACTCAACCAAGGGCCCATAGTTAGTGGGCAGCAGATCCATGTTCAAACTCAGATTTGGATTGTGATGCTTAGGCCTTAACCACAACCACAGCCTAAAAGTTGCCGGTGAGCCAGGGTCCCCTGTTTCTACATTCTTGTTCTTAGAAACATCCACCTACAGGCTACCACTGATGCTACATCAGGAGAACAACAGATTCTTTCTACTGCCCAGGACTATGCCTCCTCTCTCTTGTTAACATGGGACACAAATGGTAACAAAAAGTGATTTAAAAAAAAAAGCATAGTAAAGGCTGGCAAAGGCAGAGAAACAATTGTCTGTGCTTACTCTGCGGACCACTAGATGTCAGTGTGACTGTCTACGAGGCAGCATAAGGGTCCAGGGTGTAGTATTTCCCCAGAAACCAGCTCTATTGAGCTTCTGAGCCCGGGGAAGGGCCCTCTGGATTCCAGCAGGAGCTGGGGAGCATTTGCAGCCCAATGGTAGTTAAACAAATAGATGAAAATGACAGGCAGGCAGCACAGATTTGAACTGTTAAAACTGATTTCCCAAGGGAAACAGAATTTTTCCAAGCCTTTCCTTTTTGTAATAGAAGGCCAGCTTCTCTAGGTTGACCCTTGAAAAAACTACAATTCCTTTGATATTCGTGATCACCTTTAATGGAACATTTTTTTCCAATAAGGTTTTATTGAACATCCTCCTCCTCCTCTCCCTCACTTATAACTTATCACCAATTTCTTGGTGCATAAGAATATTTAGAGTTTGTTTCTCATCTTGTGTATGCACATGTTTTGATCTATGTGAACCCTCCCTGGCAGTCTTGCAGCAGGAACAGAAAAGCACAGCCATGATGTTGTCCTTGTGTTGATAAAGCATCAATTTTTCTACAAAGCATAATCTGTATCTGATACCAAAATATTCAAAGTGGCTAATATCTGTGGTCATTATATAGATTATATTGGTATAATTTTAAACTCCTATAACCCTATGATGTAAAAGCTATTATTATCCCCATTTTCTACATGAGAAACTGAGGCACAGAGAGAATAAGTGGTTCACCCAAAGTTACCCTGAAACAGCATCAGCTAAGCCCCAGAGAAGGGGCTTATCTTTTAATTACTTCACTATAAATCTAGTTACAATTACTGGTGGGAAGGAGAATTTGTAAGTTCTTCAAAAGAATTTACAATCTATACAAAAGGGCCAAAGTCTCCAACCAAAATTTGTAGTTACTAGTTGCTTTCTCAGCTGATTTGTGGCTACTTGTCATGGTTTTGTCCATTTACCAGGATTCCTTCTGAGAAGCCAACAGCTGCTGGCAGCATTGCCCCCTTTCCCTCATCTGTGTGGAAACTTCACATGAATTCCTACTCCCTGCTGGATCTCAAGACTTTGGGGGATTGAAAGTGGTTCTTCCTCATGAAAAAGATGAACACACACTGGTCAGGATCCAGGGTGAAATAATCATCTATGTCCAGCTCTGTTGGCAGAAAAGCCATATTTCTGTTTTCATTGCCAAGATCTCGTTTAATACTGGCACGTGAGACTTCATCGAATTATGAAAGAGCAGAATGAGCAAATGATAGACCCATTTCCAGCCATGTTTTTATCTGTTCCTCACCCTTTCTGGCTACAATGAGGCCACACTTCCATGTCTAATGTCCGTCTCTTGTTATTTTCCCCACAGAACATACCTTTCTTTCAGTTATTCCGGCCAGCAACTGTTGATAGTGCCAGAATTTGGAGGTGGCACCTTTTCCTGCTTTGAAAATGTGCACATTAAGTTGAAAGAAGAGACCCTGGTGTGGCTGTACCTGACTCCTGCAGGATGAGGAGAGGATGGCCTCATCAGTGGGTCTGCCTGAGGCCAGGGCCTGGGCCCACCTTCATTTATGATGGCTGTGTCTGCTCTGCAGGAAAAGTCCAAGAACTCTGGCACTTTCTGGTGTCTGGCAGAGGTTTGTCTGGGGAAAATGGTTGAGTGATCCCACTTCCCCCCAACCAGACTGAATTAGACAAGAAAAGTTCTATTATAGCCTAAGGATATTGAGTAAAAATGGGAGGAGGAGAGGAACTAAAAAGTGTCTATTCAGCCTGGACACTTCTGCTGATGTTCCTACCAAGCACGTGATATTTAAAACAGCAAAACCAAACAGAATCTCCCGCCTCCCACTATCATATTCACGGTGATGAGTATGAGCGGCCTTAGGCACTGTAATCTGCCTCCATGCCAGGGAGTTATCAACCACTCAAAGGGACTATCATTGGGACTAAATAGGATTTTTAACATGTAGTTGTTAATTTAACCTCCCTTACCTTCTTTCCTTCTACATATTCATTCATTCATTTGTTAGTTATAAACATTTATTAAGCACCTATTGTCTGTGCTAAGCACTGTACTGAGTCTTAAGAGGTGAAAAATTCTTATTCTGTAGCAGTTTATGGTCATATAGAGGTTATGTCAGAGATTACTACTTTCTTCTAGTATGCTTTCTCCTTCTTCCATAGTAGGAGCTGGCAAACTGCTGCCCGCAAGCCAAATCTGGCTGGTGACCTGCTTTTGTACATTCCTCAAGCTAGATTTGTTTTTTTACATTTCTAAAGGGTTGCAAGAAAGTACTATCAACAAAAAAGATGTGACAGAGACTGTAGGTGGCTTAAAATATTTACTATTTGGCTTTTTGTTGAAAATTTTTGCTGACTCTTATTCAGTAGTAAGAGAATTGTTGATTGTTAGCTGGGCCACACAGAAGACGCTACACGTGGCCATATGACCAATTCCTGGCTTCTAGCCTATTGCCTGGCACTTAATAATAAGTTGTGAATGAATGAATGAGAGGTCAAAGGCAGGTTTCTGGTGTGAGGGGCTGTTGCTCTTCTTACATTTACAAACTGCTTCCAGCAATGTATATCTCTCAGCCCCTGTATATAATGTCTACATTTTCCTGGAATGTGTTTTCCAAAACTGGGGAGAAGAAATTTATACATTAAGAAAGCGTTCATTAAAAATTTGAACATTTTGTTTTGATACGAATAGCAGCTATGCTTATTTATAGTGACTGAATTAGTCTGCAAATTTAATAAGAATAAGTAAAAGCCATGAAGTGAGTTGAGTGATGTGGTGTCTCCCTGGAATAAATGGAAGTATAGATGCTTGTTCACAATTGTTGAGCTGATATTATTATTATACTCAAATGTTTCTATTTTTTATAAAAATCTTTTCTCAGAAAGGAAAATATGTATATTAATTTATACTTATTTGATACCAGTATGATGATGATGATGAAAATTCTATTTGACTCTCCTCATGCCCCTCCATGTTACATGGCTTCTAATCAATAAAAGCAAAAGTTAAAATATTCTTTCTGGTGTAGTCCTATTTTAGTGTATGCCCTGAATATATGCAACTATTTTTCTGAACCAGTAAATTAATGTGAGACTTTTAAAGCACTGTATAGCAGTAGTATTTTTCTTCATTTAGAGGAAAGAATATAGAATATAAAATATTAGGGGCATGTTTTTTTCTTCACACAAATACTCTTGAGACAGTGTTAATAGAAGGTGAAGTTGGAAAGAATTATTTGCACTATGTTTTAAAGGAAACCAATATTGTAATATTAGGTTATTATTTGAATATGAATGTTAGTTTTGTAGCTGCTCACCAAAGCTTTTCATCAAGTTGCAAGGAAACCCCAGCAATTAAGTTAAAGCATTCAAAGGTATCTTATATCAAAAATTAGGTCTTGCATTTCATCTACTACAGAATAATAGCTAACACCTCAATGTTTCTGGATATTTTATTAAATGTTTTGGGTACTTTTTTTTCCCCCAATGTGAGAGCAATTCTAAGCAAATAAAGAATGTCTAAATGAATAGCTCTTTCTTTGCAGACATGAATACTAAGCTTTTTTCTCCCCCATCCTGTGCAGCTCTATTGTGCAACATGAGGAAATAAAATAATACAGCAGAAGAATTAGAAAGTTGGGAGGGGATTTGGGGGAAATAGAGGAAGTTAAGTTATTCTCAACTCATTACTACCTGAATTGAGTATCTGTTTGAGATATTGGAATTTCTGTCTTTATATAACTCAGTCACATTTTCTCTCGGTATCTCATCCTGTCCTCACCGCTACTCCAGATTGAGAAGCCCTGCCCTATTTCTATCTAACCAGTATAATTACTACCTGGAAGCATTAGCCTGTGTCTGTGGCCTGTCAACATGCTTGTTTCTCTGTTCCCTAAATTAAGACACTATACTTACTACAGCTTTTACATTTTATCATAGCATTTATTGAGCTACACTAAAAAGTATAAAATTAAAATTCCAGTTCTTAACAGGCCAGGTTAACACGAAGCCAATGGCTCAATAGATACCTGTGAAAAGAGCTGCTGTGGCATCGAAAGCCTCTAGTGACTTGGCAGAAAATGAGTCCGAAGTGTATTTGGTTGTGAAAATGATTTGGCCTTGAGTGAGGTTTCAGCACAACCCCTATGGTTCCTTTCCAGCAGGGATCTGGGTGCAGTGGGAAGATGGATGGAGGTGGTGTGGGTAGATCCGGCTCCCGATTTCTGCTTGCTCAGCAGGGGTGGACTTGGCAGGAAGGCCCAGGCTTTGCCCCAGCCAAACACTAATGAGTTGCAGATGAAGCCCAAACGGATCCGCTCCTTTCAGAAGGCTGGCTTCACCCGGCTGACATCTGTTCCCTGGTCAAGAGCTTTGTCTCTGAGCCAATCACATTCATCAAAGCCAATAACAATTCATTAAAGGTGTGTACTCCTAGAGATAGCTGCTTGTCTGCCCTCAGAAACCACCCTGAGCTCAGATAGAACAATTCTTGGTGATGGCTACACTGGTATTGATTATATATTTCTTTGTGCTTTTTTTCAACTTCTAAAGTTTCTTAAAAAAAAAAATTGAAATTGTAACCCTGCTCTCCCAATGGACAATAGAAATTGGGAGGTAAACCTGTCACCTCCCAATTTTTCTGTATGTACCATACCATAGACATGCTAATTTTGGAAAACTTGTCACCTGTAGTAACATGCTGCCAGTCACTTTGCAGAACTGAAGGAAGTGGAAGAGTCACCAGGCGCTAGTGTCCTTGAAAGCTAAGATCTGCAGATTTTAATTGTAAGTCACCAGGGTCAATGTCCCTTGATGGGGTATTTCCCCTTGATAGTCCCAGCAGCTAATGGCAGAGGGTAGGGAAGGGAAATACCAGACAAAAAATGTACACGCTCTTTCGTACGTGTGATATAATTCCCCTTCTTTCTTTCGAGTTCTGGAAGCTAATCAAACAAGACCCTCTTTATGATGTAATCTCCCCTCTTTTTTGATTCTGGAAGCTAATAAAATTTAGAAACACAACTGCAGTTCTACAGTAGATGGCTCCTTTGGGATTTTCACTAAATATAATTCCCCGCTCCCTGTAAAATTACGATGGTTCTTTTCATCCACTTATAATTCTCAGGAATGCATGAAAAACAAAATAAGGTAGTAAAGCAGCTTTCTCTTGTGTCAGCATCATGCAGGGGCATCATCTCTGTGATATGCCTTCCTGGGGTCAGCAAGGACTGGTGTCACTCCTGATTGAGTGAATGCCCGTGGCATCTGCGGGAATGGGACTGCGACACACGGAAGGAGTCTGGGGCTCAGCAACCCAGGAACAGTGAAGTGAGTCTTTTAGGGAACTGGGGCAGATACTCCCTTCCTAAAGGAGAGGCTTGAAGGACAGACAGATGTATGAGCCTTGCTGGGATAGCCTGAGTCTACACCATTCCACAAGTTGAGAAATGGAGACAACTGACTGTTCACGCTTGACAAGCTAATTTTTCCCACAGACCTAGTCTCTGCGGTGAGAAGGGAGAAAACCCAAGAAGAAATCAGCCATTATCCAGAACAGAATGAAAGGACAGCACACACTAATAACTCGTCTGAGCTATATCAGATTATAGACAATCTAAGCATAATTAGTTGGAACTCTAAACTCCTTTAGATCTGACTGAGGAGGTGAATCTTGGGTTCAACCTTTGATATTTATTTCTGGTACTGACATTTGCCACTTGATTTTACCTGTTGCATAAAATCAATAATCAGAGCTATCTTCTACTGGGGAACAACCACATGGCAGGCATGGTGCACAGGACTTTGCATACAGTATTTAATTTAGTCCTCACAACATCATCAAGGAGATGATCATGCCCACTTTATAAGTAAGGACACTGAGGTTAGAAAGGTAAAGTAAGTGACCTAAAAAGCAGGAGATACTCAAAATCCATCTTCTTAAATATGGCCAGTACTTGTCGAACCTGGTTGCACGGTAGAATCTTCTGGGGAACTATTTTTAAAATGCTGATGGCTGAGCCCACATAATCTGATTAAATTTAAATGACAATATTTGGGCAAGATGCCTGAGCATCTATATGTTTTTAAATCTTTCTGGATGCTTCCAACAAGCAAGCAAGATCAAGAATCTGTGAATTACCTTGCACTGGTACCAATGTAAATAAGTCCATCCTATAGTATGACATGCAGAATGTGTGACTTTGTAGATGTGATTGGGTTAAGCACCTTGATGGGGAGAGTACCGTGGATTACCTAGGTGGGCCCACTGTAATCACAAGAGTCCTTATATGTATGAGAGGGAAGCAGGAGAGACAGCATCAGAGTGACACAGTTTGAGAAAAACTCAACCAGCTACTGCTGGCTTTGAGGATGGAGAGGGGCTACAAGCCAAATGCTGGAAAATTCAGGGGAATGGATTCTTCCCGAAACTCTTCAGAGGAAGGCAGCTCTGCGGTGCCTTTATTTTAGCCCATTGAGACCTGTTTTTGGACTTCTGACCTCCAGAACTGTAAGATAATACATTTTTATTGTTTTAAACCACTAAGTCTGTGGTCGTTTGTTATAGCAGCAATAGGAAACCAATACATTAGTAAGAGCCTTTCCTTAGGGTCTTACTGAATAAATGTAGGAAGATGGAGTGGTCTTTGTGTAGATACATAACTGCACATACATGACTACTCATACTATCAAATGAGGAAACAGACTCAAAGAACATTACTGCAAAAGGAAAAAATTTAAATGGTAAATTCTATTTAAAATAGCCGATTTCTTCTCCAACCTCTTTTGTAGTGGATTTAGAAGAAAATTCTATGATTTTTCCTTGTATAGGGTCAACCAATATTGAAGTAGATAAAAACTGCCATTGGTTCCCAAATATTCTAATCTCTATCTATGGATCTTTATCTTTAAAACCTCACCCATTCTTGTTCAAGATGTAGCAGAGAGGCTGGAGGGAACTGCTTGAAAATGTAGAGCTGTGTTCCAGTAACCATGTTTCTTGATGATGATTGAACAATGATATAGCTTTCACAATGAGACTCTGTGAATGTGAAAACCTTGTGTCTGATGCTCCTTTTAGCTACTATATCAACAGAAGAGTAGAACATATGGAATAAAAATAAATAATAGGGGGAACAAATGTTGAAATAAATTCAGCTTGAAATGCTAGTGGTAAATGAAAGCGAGGGGTAAGGGGTATGGTATGTATAGTCTTTTTTTCTCTATTACCGTTTTATTTCTTTTTCTGTTGTCTTTTTATTTCTTTTTCTAAATCGATGCAAATGTTCTAAGAAATGATGATATGCAACTATGTGATAATATTAAGAAATACATATACAATCAGTAGAATGGAATGATATCTTAATGTTTTTTGTTAATTTTTTTTAATTAATAAAAGTTTATAAAAAAAAACAAAAAACCTCACCCATTCTGCCAAGTCTATGCTATAATAGGCATATTGCTACCTAGCTGTCTGCTGGACAGCAAATGTCCATTCGTGTCCCCACTCTCATTTCCTCCAGGTATATCCTAGCAATAAGGTTGCAAGATCATATGGTAACCCCACCCCTAGCCTCCTGCGGAACCACCACGCTGCCCTCTGGAGGGGCTGCACCTCTTGGCTTCTCTACCCATAGTAAATAAGTACATCTCTTTCTCCATATTTTCTCTAGCACTTGTTTCTCTCTGTTCATTTAAAAAGTTTTATCTACACACAATACAATCCAACCTAAGTAAATAGCCATGCCTTCACCTCTGTAATCTATATGAAGATATTTGCTTTTCTTCCACAAAGAATTCATACTCCTCCCCTAAATCCCCCACTTGTTGACATTTTGTTTTGGCAGAATGCCTTTGTTACACTCAGTGGGAGCATATTACAATGTTACTGTTGACTGTAGATCTAGATTGCATTGATTATACTTTTTCCTGCGTACCACTCATTTTCGACATCTTGCAATGTTGACATTCATTTGTTATCCCTCATGCAAAAACGTTTTTCTATTTGTACATCTAATCACCACTATTGTCCAATCTAGGCATTCCTAAGTTATACTTTCTCAGTCTTTATCCTCTATCTTTCCTTCTGGTGTCATACATGTCCTCCACCCCTTCTCCCTCAACCATACTCAAATTCAGCTTCACTCAGTACCTATATTATTAAGCTACCATAGATAGCACTGTGCTATCCATTTCTGAATTTTTACAATCAGTCCTGTTGCAAATTCTGTATTCCTTCAACACCAAATGCCCATTCTCTATCTTCTTTCTATCTCTTGATAACCTGTGTTCTTAACTTTAACTCTCAAAGTTCACTTATTAATGTTAGTTCATATTAGCGAGACCATACAGTATTTTTCCTTTTGTTTCTGGCTAGTTACACTCAACCTAACATCCTCAAGGTTCACCCATGTTGTTACATACTTCATGACTTTATTCTGTCTTACAGCTGCATAGTATTTCATTGTATGTATACACCATAGCTTAGCTACTCATCTGCTGATGGACATTTGGGCTGTTACCATTTCTTGGCAATTGTAAATAATGCTGCTATAAACATCAGTTTCAAATGTCCATTTGTGCCCTTGCCTTCAGTTCCTCTGAATATATACCTAGTAATGGGATTGCTGGATCATATGGCAGTTCTGTACTTAGCTTCCTGAGGAACCGCCAAACTGCCTTCCAGAGCATTTGCACCATTTTAACCACTGTTGTTTCTTGATATGTTGTGTTTTCATTTTCATTTGCCTCAAGATATTTATTGATTTCTCTTATAATTTCTTCCTTGACCCACTGGTTGTTTAAGAGTGTATTATCTAGCCTCCATATATTTGTGAATTTTGTGGCCCTTTGCCTGTTATTGATTTCCAACTTCATTCCATTATGACCTGAGAAAGTGCTCTGTATAACTTCAATATTTTTAAGTTTATTGAGACTTTTGTTACCCAACATATTGTTTATCCTTGAGAATGATCCCTGAGCACTTGAGAAGAGTGTACAGTATCCTGCTGTTGTGGCATGTAATTTTCTGTAAATGTTAAATCTAGTTCATTTATCATATTATCCAAAATCTGTTTCCTTATTGATCATCCGTCTAGATGCTCTATCCATTGATAAGAGTGGGGAATTAAAGTCTCCAATTATTATGGTAGAGGTGTTGACTTCTCTCTTCAGTATTGTCAGTGTTTGCCTCATGTTTTGAGAGCACTCTGGCTAGGTGTATAAATATTCATGATTTTTACGTCTTCTTGATGAATTGTTATTTTTATTAATACATAGTGTCCTTCTTTGTCTCTTTTAATTGCTTTACATATGAAGCCTAATTTGTCAGACGTTATAGTTACTCCTACTCTTTTCTGGTTGTTGTTTGCATGAAATATCTTCTCCCAGCCTTTTACTTTCAACCTAGTTTTGTCCTTGGGTCTAAACTGAGTCTCCGGTAGACAGAATATAGATGGGTCATGTTTTTAAATCCATTCTGTCAGTCTATGTCTTTTTATTGGTAAGATTAATCCATTAACACTTAATGTTAATTTTGGAAAGGCACTACTTTCTTCTATCATTTTGTCTTTTGGATTTTATATGTCATTTCTAATTTTTTTCTTTTTTTAACCTTTACTGATAGTCTTCATTTCTACATTCTTCTTGAGACTTCTCTCTCCTGTCTTTTCCTATCTGCCCAGTGCTCACTTTAGTATTTCTTGTACACCCAGTCTCTTAGACACAAATTCTTTCAATGATTGTTTGTCTGAAAGTATTTTCACATCCTCCTCATTTTTTTTTTTTTTTTTGCATGGGCAGGCACTGGGAATTGAACCCAGGTCTCCAGCATGGTAGGTGAGAACCCCGCCTGCTGAGCTACTGTGGCCGCCCTCTCCCTCATTTTTGAAGGACAGTTTTGCTGGTATAGAATTTTTGATTGGCAATTTTTTCCCTTTCAGAATCTTAAATATATCATACCATTGCCTTCATGCCTCCACAGTTTCTCTTGAGAAATCCACACACAGTCTTATTGAGTTTCTCGTGTATGTGATGCATTGCTTTTCTTTTGCTGCTTTCAAAATTCTCTCTTTGTCTTTGACATTTGACAATCTGTTTAGTAAATGTCTTGGAATACGTCTATTTGGATCTATTCTGTTTGGGGTATGCTGTGCTTCTTGGATCTATAATTTTATGTCTTTCATAAGAAATGGAAAATCTTTAGTAATCATTTCCTCCATTAGTCTTTCTCCTCCTTTTCATTTCTCTTCTTCTGGGATACCCACAACATGTATATTCTTGCACTTCATGTTGTGATTCAATTCCCTGAAATTCTGCTCATATTTTTCCATTCTTACCCCTATATTTTCTTTTATGTGTTAGATTTCAGATGTCCTGTCCTCTAGTACATTAAATTTTTATTCTGCATCTTCAAATCTATTGTTGTAGGTCTCCATTTTTTTATCTCTTCCAATGTGCCTTTCATTCTTATAAGTTCTGTAATTTGTGTTTTCAAACTTTTGAGTTCTTCATGTTTGCCCAATGTCTTCTTTATAGCCTCTCTCAACTTGATGATTTGATTTTTTATGAGATTTTGCATTTCTCTTCAAACATCCTGAATTAGTTGTTTCAACTCCTATATCACATTTGAAGTACTGGCTTTTTCCTTTGACCAGGTCATATCTTTGATTTTCCTACTATGATTCATTATTTTTTGCTGGCATCTAAACATTTGATTTCCTTAATTAGTTTATTCTGTAGGTTGTTTTCATTCTTTTACCTAAGGTTCTCTTGTTAGGTGGATTTGTTCTCTATCTGTCCTTTGACATTCAGTTCAACTTATACTAGACCTTTAGCATAGGTCCTGTTTAACTGACCAGAATTTTTCAGTTCCTGTTTTTCTGTTTCTTGCCCTTCCTATACAAAGTCTTTATTTGAGGAGGGTCTCTCAGATATGTTTGACCCCAGTAATATTTTCCCAGACCAGACAGGTCCACGTCTCAAGAGGTGTAGCCAGTATCAAGTTTCCCTGAGAGTGAGACCCAGCAAGTTGTCAAACTTTCCTATGAAGCCTCAAGACTCTGTGCTTTTTCTATTGTGGCCAGCATGTAGTGCTTGTCAGGTGTAAAGTGATGTGATGTCTTTGATTTCTGCAGCCTCTCCCTGCCATTGGTGTGGTTGAGACAGAAGCTGAGGTTGTAGGAGTGCTTTGATTGCTTCTGTTTTCCAGCCCCTGGGGCCTGCATTCCCTGAAGGAGGGATTCCACTTGAGCCAGGACCCACCCCCCTTTTCTTGGAGAAGATAGGCCCTTTAGAGAATTAACCTCTTTCACCTGACTAGTTACTTTGTCTCTCAGACATGCATTAATTCTGCCCTTGCCTGGGGCAGTGCTGGAGACTAAGAGTGCTTGCAGTTCTATCTAATGAGCTGCTAAGAAGTTTAGAAAAAGTCTTTTCAGAGCTGGAGCCCTGCTCCCTAGGATTGCCAATCAAAATCTTGAGTTGTAAATGGCTCTATGTGTCCCCAGGCTTTATGTGCCTCATTTTCTTGGAGTCCATTTTCCAATATTTTGTGCTGTCCAACTCAGAAAGCCTCTGTTTTTTTAAAATTTTTTCCATTAGCTCCACTCCTTCTCTGCTAGTTCCTTTAGTCCTTATTTCAGGTTTATCTATGCTCAGGGCCTGTTTTCATTAATAAGAATTTGTTAGTTAATTGCACAGTTGGAGGTTGGTTAAGCTAAGTCCTTGGTACTAGTAAGGTTTGTTTCCTTTCCCCTCAGGAACCAGCCTACCTTGCCTGTGGGGGAGGGATACCAGCCTCCACAGCTTGGGGGAGTTATGGTTCTGTGCAGGATCTCAGCCATTCTAACCGTTCCAGACTGGTTTACACTGTGTGTCCAGTCACATATGTCCTCCCAGTAGTCTGTACAATTCCTGGCTATTTACTAGCTGCTCTGGTGATTGAACTAAATTCCACACCTCACTAAGCCACCATCTTGCCCCATCACCTCAAAAATTTTGAAAGCTGTAGAAAAATGTCTTCCAAATGAAATCTGTGTTAAAAGCATGTAAAATGAAATCACCCCACCCCAACCTTCCTTGGGATTCCCCAGGACTCCTCAGAATATTTTGAGGATGTTTAGAAGCAGGGATGGATGAATGACTGATTGCCACAGACTTAAACACATTAAAAATGGAGTATCATTGTGCACAAATACTTTTTCATCTTAAAAGGAACATAGACTCAACTTTTATATCGTGATATTGATTAGGAAGAGGAGGAATATAAAGATATTTACTGGGAGAGTCAGTGTAATGCAATAAAAAAATGTACTTAGCATTGGAGTCAAACAGATCTAGTTTTCAGCCCCAACTGTTGTTGCCTTTGGAGACTTCTATTACTTTGGAAAAGGTACTTCATCATTTTGAGCCTCAAGTTCAATGATTAAATTGGATAATACAAGGAAAAGTACCCATCATAGTGCTTGGCACATGGTAGATGTGGAATAAATGTTGGGTCAGTCTTTTGTATCTGAATATATTGAACACCATTTGGATTACAAGGCATTTTGTTAGGTGCTATGAGCAATGATGAATAAGAAAAAATCCCTGGTCTCAGGAAACTCACAGGCCATTTACTTTCAAGAAACTGACAGGGCATTTGGAAAAATAAGTGTAAATATTAGAAAATTTCTTAGTACAATGATGGCTACTTGCAGTGTATTTCAAGCAACAAATGAGCAGTCCAGACATGAAAAATTATCATTCATTACCATGATCGTGAAATGCTACTCAATCAAGTGAATTAATTACTCTGAGGCATAGATAAGATTCAGTATAAGGAGAGACCAGGAGAAGAGCGTAAACAATGGGAGAAAGAGTGCTTGTAAAGAAGAGCTCAGATGCTTAATAATTCTCACAATTCTCCTTACATCTGTACATACATTGACCTTGCAGAGAGGTCAATAGAAGTACAGATAAAATTATTTCTCTTTCACAGAGGAGAGAACTGAGACAGGGAAGTATAAGTTCCCAGAGTTTCCAGTTCCCAGCTGTGCCCTGTCCAGCTGGGTTTCAGTCATTAGATTAGACTACGTTGCTATCAGTCTTTGGTGCAATTGCTTTGAAAGGGTGTCTAGGTAAATTTGGGTCACTTAAGTAATATTAGGTTTTTACCTAGATGATGGGACTTGAAAGGTAATTCCAAGCAGCATGCATGACAGAATATCTGTCAGGGCACAGAGAGGCATATCATCAAACTGTGGTGGGTGAGAGACAAAGAAAGAAGGAGAGAGAAATAATGTGCAAGAGAATGCAGAAGACATCCATTTGAGAACACACACACATACATACCAATCCCCTTAGTAGTCAACCGTGATTAAAACAAATGCTGTATTCTGTTACCAAAAAAGGACCAATTTAACATATATTTTTGTGGTATCATTAGACCATATTATTTTAAAAAATAAGTCAGGTGAAGCTAAACAAGCTAATAAGCCACAGGAACAATGAGTCAGAGCTGAGTTGGACCCCAGTCTACCCATTCTCTTTGCAATAACCCACAGATGACATGCAGCAGGTCTCAGAGATGGTATTCTGTTGCTGTCATCACATTTCCAACCTCAGTCAGACTCAGCCAGTCCCAATCATCTTCTTAAATTAAAATCAAATCCTAAATAAATAAATAAAATTAAATCCTCATTGAAAACCTTTGTAAGTGTAACATTTTAGAATAAACATTTCTTGAAACAAAGTGGTTTATATATAACTAGAAAAGCTTAAAAATGTGTGGCTGGGCAAATGCGTGGTTTGGTTTATAAGAAGGGAATAGAGCAAGGCTTAGAAGTAACCTCCAAAAAGCTGTGGGTAATTAGTTGATTGAATGAAGAACCATGGCAAGCATCTTTAGCAGAGTCTCCTGGCCAACTTAGAAAGAGGGTTTTATTTGCTTTCTTTTTTACTTTCTTCACTTACTCATTGTTTGGGGTCTCTTTTATATTTGTACTCAGCATATTCTAGAGCAGTGGTTTCGAACTTTGCCTTAAGAGTACTTTGCATTCTTCAAAATTATGGAAGGACCC
>PVIY010008966.1:0-74569 GCA_004026745.1 Myrmecophaga tridactyla | reverse complement strand
AGGCCCCTGGGTTCCAACAGCTTTCCCCGGGGTGACTTCTTCCTCCATCTCCAAAGGCCTGGGCTGAGCTGCTAGTGCTGAGATGAGGAACGCCAAGCTGCTTAGGCTGTGCTATGTTGCATTCTCTCATTTAAGCACCAGCCAATTAAGCCAAACGTCACTCATTGCAGCAGACACGCCTCCTAGCTGACTGCAGATGCAATTGGCAACAGATGAGGTTCACATACCGTTGGCTTATGTCCGCAGCAACAAGACTAGGCATGCTCACCTGGCCAAGTTGACAACTGAATCTAACTAACACAGCACCTTATATATTTACTTCTTTGTCTGTCTCTGCTGCAGGAATCTAAGCTCCATGAGATTTTGTTCTGGTCTCTACCATACTTCTTGACTAGAACAATGCCTGGGACTTAACAGAAAATTAATATATATTAGTTGTTGAACATTTGATGATTTAACCCGATTCATATTTCTTTAAGAAAATATCATAAAGATGTTTTAGGTGTTAATAATAAGTACCAACTCATTATAAGCAGCCCGCATAAGCACTGGCAACCTGTATCTCTGCTTCATCCATGTTACAGGAACTGTGCAATTATAATATGTGAGTAAGTCTTATTTATTAGTGTGTTTCCCTTCAATATATATTCCTCCACATCTCTTCTAACTACTGCCTGTCCTTATATAAAGGATACACATTTTTCTCCTCCTAAGTTCTCTACAATGAACACGTATTATTATTATTATTATTTTTCTGTGCTATTATTTTCAGAGCACACCTAGTGCCCAGATTCATGAATCTATAATGGAACTCAAAATAGCAAAGAACATGAAAATATGTCAGATTAATATATATCAACCAAATACATCAGAGAATATATCTATTTTTCATATATCTAACAAAAACGCCTTAAATGCACATAAGAGAATACAAATATTCTCCATTTTGTGGAACTCAAGGAAATGGGGATTTCCACAATGTAGTTGGTCAGACAAGCTCATATTACACTATAAAATATGCATAATTCAAAAGAAATAAAAATGTAACAGATAGATAACCATGTCATGGCTAATCTTGATAAAGTGCTACTTTCATATTGAAAAAGACAATTAGTAAAGATTTAAAATTTTTAAATGCTGAATCATCATTCTGAATATGTTAACAATTTTTCTTTGGTATTCACAATGCTCATCACATTCATGGATCCCCAATGTGAGGCCAGAAACACTATTTTGTAATTAAAATAAAATCTTTTAGTCCACAGATTATTTCGTGGAAGGTAAAACTAACTCCATCATTGCTAAATGAAGCTTTTCATGATTCAGGAGTGTATTAGTCTCAGGAAACTATTTTCCATTGTTTTAAATATGAGCTTTGGTTGCAAGCTGTCCTAATATCCTTTTTAGTTGGATGATTGTGGTTAGTAAAATGTTCATAAAACCACACACTGGCTTCATTTGAACTATAAAAGCAAATTGGGCCAGTGGCCTAAGGGAAATGAATCGATCATATCAAGAAATCTGGCACGATGAGTTACCTGGTATCCACAACTGGCATATTGTCATATTATTTTTATAATCAGAAAAAAAAAAAGCACAAAAGCTATTGAAAAAAACAAGCCCATATACTGAAGCCTAAATTCTCTCTATGGAATTATTGTGACACCCCATTCCCACTCCTCATTCTCTCGAGGAATCTTAAATGTTAAGAACCTCTTTTTTTTTTCATTTTTTAATGTGTCTCCCTACATATGTGTGTATTTCTATATCTATACATATGCACACAGAGTGAAGCAGATATGTGATGTGTAGATCAGAGGGAATTTTGTTCACAACCTTTTTGTTTTTTTTTTCGGGTGCATGGATGGCCAAGCGAACCTGGGTCTCCGGCATGGCAAATGAGATTTCTACCACTGAACCACACGTTTACCCTCAGAATAAACTTTTAAACCCCCCATCTGAAAAAATTATCCTGAATTATATTTGCACCTAAATATAGGCCATTTACTATTGTGTAAGCCAGCCTACATAAAGACAGTTGTGTAGAGAGAGGCAGAATAAGGAAATAATAACAGACAGCAGAAAGTGTGAGCGCCTATTGTGCTGTTTCTCAGGGAATCTGACCGAGGTAGAGAGAAGTGAGAAGAGTGGAATTGAGCTCTTAAGAGAGTGTCAATGTGTCTTCTGAATGTAAACATAAAAGGGGAGAGGGGAAAATAGTTCTGGTAATATATCCTCCATTAGGCTATAGCGTTGGAAAGCTAGATACAAAATAAACAATTATGAAAACAATTGAGTGACGTCTAAACTGGAAAATAAAAGCTAAAATGTTGTTTCAACCAGTTTAAGACACAGATGGATCTCTGTAAATTGAAAAGAGTGAGAATAGCCAAAGGGATGGTTATTTTAATGGAATCTTCCACTGAGTTTCATTGGGAAAGAGTCTCAGAAACAACACCTCCTGACAGAATGCTATAAATCTGAAGGTATTAGGACTGTGAAATGGCAGGGGGTTGGAGAGAAAAAGAGGACTGCAGGTCCTAATTTTGTAAAAATCCCGTGGATAAGGGAAAGATTCTTAAGGCTGACAAATGATCAAAACTGTGGTCCTTCTGGTAATAGACCAATGTCAGAGATTCTCTAGTTAGCATCAGCAAAATCTGTTGATGGGGTAGGGGGATCTAAATTAATGATGAATAGATTTGTGAAACAAAGGGCATATTGTCTTCCTTGATTATGGGCTTTCCTCTGGAAAGAGGAGACCTGGACAAAAGTGGGAAAACAAAGCTATTTTGAGCATCAAACATGGCTCTTCTGGCCTATGAAACTGAGGCAACACAAATGACCCCTGGAAGCCCTCATGAGGAATAGAGGATTTAGAAGCTGCGGAGAGTCACCTCTGATGCTGAGCTATTTGTCTGCGATTTTTCTGCAGTAGACATCTTTGGTTGCCTAGCCTTTGGTGACACTCTGTTTTAGCAGTACCCTGACTTTGGTCTGGTATCCACACTTTTCCAAGAAGTCATGGACTTCAGGGAATGCTGGTCCCATTCCTAGTCCTAGGTGTTGAATTTTGACCATACTAGCTCGATGGAGATAATTTCATTCTCTTTGGTGACTGGCTTAGGAAGAAGCAGTTTTGACCAGTGGTACGTGAAGGGATGCTGGTGGGGGAGGCTTCTGAGAAAGGTTTCTTAGCTCTTTGAAAGAGACAAAGGAAAAGTCCCACTTTTTGTCTTTGTATCATAGGGAGTGAAGATGCGACGCCTGGACCTGCTGTAGCCATCCTGTAACCATGAGGACAGCTAATCAACATGCTAAGGATAGAAGAGCAGAATATATAACTTGCATTCTTAACAAAAGTACTTTGTTAATGAAGGTACTGAATTGAACAACTCTGGGCTTGTACTAGGTTGGGACTTGTTATTCTGTGAGATAAATCTGCTTGCTCATTTAGCCATTTTGACGTGAGTTTCTGTTACTTGAGTCCAAACTGCTTCACTTGCTAACTTTTATGATGAACTTTTGAATATGCTAGCAGTAAAACCCTGACTTCAATGTAGATAATTGGATTATGGTAAGACCACTCTTGCTTTCACTCTGTGGGAGGTCTCCCAGACTGGGGAGTTTGTGACACTCCCAGAATGCTGAGATGTGGTGCTCCCACTATGCCACGGACCAAAGGCAGCCTTTCCACTGTCATACCAACAAATGTCCACTGGCTCAGAGAATTGGTGTTTGTGCCAACTTTGGATGTTGGTTCATGCACCAAATTTGGAAAGTGGTTCATAGGCTGAGATTTGGGCTGGGTTAACTCTCACAGCATCTTGACCTTTTCAGGATGCCCAGACACTACACTGCCCCACTACGTGGAAACGACATTTCTGTTGAAATCTCTTTTTTCTTTTTAGAGCCACATATCAACTCAATATTGTATTATATCAATTGGTTTACTGGAAAGAGTACTGGGACTTGGAAAACTTGGATTTTTCATCCTGGTTCCATGATATGGTGGTGGGGGGGCCTTAGAAAAGTCATGGGTCTTCTCTAGCATTATTTCCTCTTCCTTGAAAGATCCATGACTTTTCTGCTCTACTAGATAGAGTTGTTGTGTGCAGCAAATCAAATAACGTATGTGCAAAATACTTTGAAAATTGCATGGAATTATTATTATTATTAGCTATTATACATATTTTAAACACTCAACACAATAATAGAATATTAATAGTTAACACCAAGTGCTTAATTTGTGACAGACCCTTATTCCTCATTCTACCATCAGCCCCATTTTAGATTTTAAACCTAAACCTAGCAAGAAGGAAGATAGGCCAAGAATTACTGGCTAGTAAATAGCAAAACAAGAACTCAAGCCATAGATTTCTGATATCAGAGCTCAAGCATTCAATTAGTATACAATGTATTTTCATCCCAAGTACCTCTGGCAAATTCAAACTCCTAAATACAAAACAGCTTACAGATGTTTAATCTGTTGTCTGAAAGTACTAAGAATGTCTTAAAATTATCCCTAGATAGACGCCACTTTAGGACATACATCACTTTTAACCTAAGAAAGATTTTGTCTTGTTTTTGCTCACGATACTTAGTATGTACATATCTTGGTACTCCAACAAAACTTGATTCCTTTCCTCACCTCTTTTTTTTTTTTTTTTAACATGGGCAGGCACCGGGAATCGAACCCGGGTCCTCGGGCATGGCAGGCAAGCTCCTCACCTCTTTAACCATTGTATTTTGGATAGGTTTTACTTTTTTCCTCCAAATGCCATGATCACGACCATGGGAAAAATATATTATGTCTTCTATCAATTATGTGAAGTGTTTTTCACTGTCAATGAGGTAGATGAAATCTCAGTTGTGAAGCGAATGTTTAGTATTTCAATCTGTATTTTCCATGTGGGTTAAGACAGAGACAGTATATCATTTCATTCTACTGATTAAATGGGAGAGATGTTTGGGCACAGATATTAATGCATATAACAGAGTTGAAAGCATCAACATATTTTGTTGTCCCTGAGACTTTGATACATTTATTTGATACATCAAAGATGCCAAGGACATAAGAGACTACACAATGTAGGTCAAGATTCCTTGGGCTTTCAAGCTCATATTTTAGCCCAAACAAACAAATCTTGAAACTCTGCTTACTTAAAATGTAATACTAAGTAGCTTTGGCATCTGTGCTTTGTTGCATTACATATTTACAATGTTGAAAGATGCTTGATTTCAATCATCATGATGATAGAGCAGAAGCAAATCAGTATTGTTCTTTCTCAGAAAACATCAATGCATTATTGAAAATCTGGACTATTTAATAAGCAAAATTCCTTATTAGTATGCAGTAACATCTGCAAGGTGGTCTTTCAATCCTGTGGGCTTATTCCAAAAGAAATAATCAGAATGGAATGTTTCTTTACTTTTCAAGCTGGGCTTTCAAATCACCTGGCAGGATGAGTCTTGATCTGCTTTTGCTGTAAGAAGAGTAGAAACTACACACTGCCAACCATACATACCACATACCCACACACACACATCACCACACCACACTTCCCTCCCACATCAAACATACATGCACACACATACATACCACACACAAATACACTACACACACAGCAAAGTGTATACATACTGCATACATCATACCACACACACACTCTCCTCCCACACCACACATGAACACATACCACTTCATATCACACACATGCACACACTACATACACATTCACACCACACTATACTCATTCCATGCACACCATATCACACACATTCCTCTCCCATGACAAACACATATACATGTACAACACATCTATACACAAACACAAACTGGCCACTGGCTATCTCTCTGACCTTATCTTTAGCCCCCCTCCCTTGTTCACTGTACTTCAGCTACACTTTCCTCAAGAAACACGTTCCATATTTCTTTAACATGCCAAATACATTCCTCTCTTAGGACCTTTGCATTTGCAGTTCCACTGCTTGGAATTCTCTTTCCCTGGATATGCACTTGAGTTACTCTACCTTCCTCAGAAAGCCCTTCACTCACCACCCTGAGAGGTACCCAGATTACTCACCCTGTGCGATTATCTGCCCCTTCCCTTCATTCTCCTGAATCACCTTGGTTACCACATATACGCTGATGAATCCTAGCCATAACATTGAATGGTCCTTAGAAATCACTTATTTTAGTTTAATACCTCATTTTACAGACCACAAAATGGAAACTTCAAAATGAGCAGTAACTTGCCCAAGGTTCCACAAATCATTCATCCATTCAGCAGATATTTAGTAATCACCTACTACGAGCCAGGCATTCTTCTAGTTTCTGGGAAAGAGAGGGGTATAAAAAAAGTAAGGTCTCTGAACTCATGAAACTTTAACATTCTAGTCAGGGAGACAGGTAATAAACAAACAAAAAATAAATACAGTGCAATGTTACATAGTGATAAATGCTTTTTTAAAAAGCAAGGAGGAAAAAGGAGCCAGGAAAGAGAAAAAGCCAGTAATAGTGGAGAAACAGAGTCCCAAAGGTACATGGAGATATAGTCTGTTATAAATTCTCCAGATGTTAAAGTATCTTTTATTCAAGATGGTAGCTGGATGGCAGACTGGCTCTGAATGCAGAAAATTTAGCAAGGGAAGTATGTGGATCTGAAAAGGAGGCATAATTTCTTGGTATAGGCTCAAGGAAAGGAGATTATTTATTTGATGTTGTACTAACCTTCAGTGTAGTAGTAAATATGGTTAAGATAACAGTGAAACGTGGACTGAATCCAACACTGTGTACAAGAAACCATCATAGAGTTTGGAGACACTTGTTCATGTCATTTACTGATAGTGGCTAGAAATGTTTTAAAATTCAGAACACACAGAATTTTCTGAGAAAACAATCAGCAGTCCAAAAGCGAGAACCAGGGTACTGAGAGTTGGGAAGGCAAAAGTGGTCATACACAAGGCAAGACCATAATCAGACTACTCATCCAGGAATATCCCAATCTATATTTATTCACGAAATATAAAAGCCCACTGGTCAGGGGTACAAGGGTAGTTCAGTGGTAGAATTCTCACCTGCCATGCGGGAGACCCAGGTTCAATTCCTGGCCCATGCACTTCCCCAAAACTAAACAAACAAGTAAACAAAGAAAGGAAAAATAAACAATTCAACAAATGGTGATGCAATAAAGGGATACTCACATGGAAAAATAATGAAACGTGACCCCTGCCATACAGCACTGTGCCATCATGAGATGAGATCAAGTAATATAAAGGTTAAGAAAGATAGATCTGATCCAAGGAAACAGAGAGACCAAGAAGCAACAGCTCCTGAGAAAATAACCTACCAGGAGCTCAGAAACTCCCTTTGTTTCCTCATGCTTGAGGTTGTCTACCCAGGAAGCAGGCACCAAATGGAAATATCTGAGTTATGTGTGCATGTGTGTGCTGGTGTGTGTGTGTATAAAAAAGATGAAAGAGCAAACATATTTTTGAGGAATCCCTACATGTTTAATGGTATGTCCTGCTTGCCATGTCTGGTACAATTAAACCAACTCATCTTTGTTTTTAAGGAAAGAATTCTCTTAGGAATGGTTTTTATGCTTCCTGAACTCTAGATGATGGCTGCTTCTCAGATCATCAGTATTGTTCTCTGGCAATTTCAACAAAATAGGCCATTTGCACTTAAATAATAACACCCTCTGCAGTGACAAGGTTGAGTGGTTCTGAATAAATTTCAGAATTCTAAGGTGGCTCACAATTCTGAGTTTTGATATAAATGTCTCTGGGGGGACAATGTGGACATAGGGGCCACATAAGCTTTGTAATTTTAAGCATTAAAATCAATTCCTTTTTTGAAAGGAAAAAAAACTTTCTCCAAATGTTTGGAAATTAATATAGGCATATTTAAAAATACTTCTCATATAGGAATCTATTTAATAGAATTTTCATGTTTTACTTTATATGCCTTAAATATTTCATTCCCCATAACAGGGAAATAGTTTTGCAAAGGACTGCCTTGAATTTTTCCCAATTCTAATCATTTCTATATTTGAAGACATATGATAAACATGATCAAACAAGAAGCTGAAATGTGCACATATACTCAACGTATGTCAGTTGTTTAAATATGAGGGAGGTAAAATGAAATTAAGGCTATTGTTTATAATTATTTCATAGGAAGTTTCTATATTATATATTTGTGATCAATATCACAGTCTTTCACAAGTTGGAGAACAATTAGGAACCAATAAGATATTGCTGGACTTGAATCTACATATATATATATATATAACTTTCCAACAAAGTAATTGTGAGTGCTATATGGTTTCAAAAATGCTTTACCCTAAGTTCTTTTAATTCCTGAAACAACACGATTTGATAGATAGAAAAGTTACTTATTTCATTTTATAGATGAGAAAACTGAGGGACAGATAACTCAAGGGATTTACCCAAGATTACATGGCAAGAAAGTAACAGAAGCACACTTAGAGTCCAATTCTACCGTCCCCAATCATAAAGGCCTTTGTCAAACGTGCTTCTTCTGCTGTACCATGACTATGTTCTAGTATAAAGTCGTTATCATTTTAACGTAAAGAGTTGCGTAATACTATTTCACAGTACTGCTGAGATGCTCAAAAAAGGAACTTAGAATTTGCCAGCAACATCAGTAAAAATTTGGAAGATTCAGGATTATGAAAGATATTGAAGGGCTACATGAAAGAGTAAGCTTTTTGGAGTTCTGATGTGCAAGTTTTATGCAGATTATAAAGACATGATTCTCAACTCTGATCCATCAAATTTCTCCTGGGTACATCATGCTGCCTTTTTTACTGTTCAATTGTCCTTTAAAGTGGGTGTTTTTTTTTTTTTTTTTTTTTGGTCATCTCCTACATCTAATTTTTAAATGGAATCAGGCTGGAATTCTTTTTATAGGAGACATTAAGAATTCCATCTGTTGAGATGAAGGGAAAAAAATAATTTATTTTAACCATAGAAACTTTTGGCAGATGGACATACCAATCTCCTTAGTTTACAATGAGCTCATTCAGATGAATTAAAAGTGAGCAAACCAAAAGAAGAATGGGGAAAAGATCTGATCATGCAGCTTATAGTACAAAAAGTATAAATGGCCAATAAATATATGAAAGATAATTATAATAAAGGAAACAATTATCAAACAGTGAGATGCCTATAAATTTTGTAAAAAAGAAAATTGAAGGAAGAAAGTTGGATGACAGTACTGGTGAAGGTACTGAAAGAAACAAAAGGCTCTTGTACCCTACGGGCAGAAGTATAAATTTGAATACTTGCTTAGAGGGCAATTTGGCATTATCCACAACAATTTTAACTGCATATATTCTTTGAGCAAGCATTCCCATTACAGGAAACTATGGGAGTTTGCCTATATGCATGGCCATACACCCAGATCTTCATTATTTAAAACATTATTTATAATGGCAGAAAAAATGGAAACAACCAATTTCATCAGGTAAGGAATTGGTGAAATAAAATAAAAGTAAATCCATAAAGGCAAATTCTGGCACATAAAACATAATGTAAATCTGTATATATAGAAAGATTTTTAATGCCTGGCAATATGTTTAAAAAGTAAGTAAAGAGTTGTGTATAGAGTGATCCCTATTTTATAGTTGTAAAAAGGAGAAAGAGATTGAAACATATATATGAACACACAAATATGCATATATATCCTTTTATATCATGAATGAATCATAAGAAACTGTTAAACAGCAGTTATCTTTGAGATGAAAGACTGATGGAAAGGGGCCAATTTAGGAAAGGAGCGGTAGTTTGTAATTTTTTAACCAGTTCAAGTGTTCTATTTTCTAACGAGGTGTGTGGCCAACTAGTTTGAAACTGTATGGACCTCAGAAAATCATGTTCTTAAAGCAAACCCATTCCTGTTGGTGTAAACCTATTTTAAGTAGGACCTTCTGATTAGGTTACCTCAGTTAAGGTATGGCCCGGAGTGGGTCTTAATTTTCTTACTGGAATCTTTTATAAGAGGATGAAGTTCAAACAAAGAGAGAGAGAAAGCCACAGAAGAAAGAAGTTTAAAGCAATAAAACCTGGAAGAGAAGGGAGAGATCAGCAGACACCACCATGTGCCTGGACAAGCAACAGAAGAGTCCAGGATCGCCAGCAGCTGGTCTTCAGGAAGAAAGAACTGCCTGATAATCTCTTGATTTGGATTTTTTTTTTTCAGTCTCAAAACTGTAAGCTAATAAATTCCCATTGTTAAAAGCTAGCACATTTCATGGTATCTGCTTGCGGCAGCCTAGCAAACTAGAACAAGGTGCAGGCATTATTTTTTGTTTGTTTTAAATGTCAATAAGGGATATCTTCTCTACATTTCTCCGAATGAAAAAAACAACACTGGTTTAAAAAGAAAACTAAACCCATTCAGAACTAGAAGGAAGGAAGGAAGGAAAGGGGGGCAGGAATGGGGGGGGGTGCTCCATGTTGATAAGGGAAAACAAACACATAAACAATCCTATCTATAAAGTAAATTCACATATCTCCCATCCTAAACTAATAAAGGCCTTGCATTTTAAAAATCTCCTTTTTATTCTTGGTCTGTATAAACTGAATAAATTGAAAATTCTTTGGTTGAAGGACATAGGGAGCTCAGAGTCCACCTTACTAAGTTTCTCTTTTGGGCAGAATTTAAGACTCTCTGTCAAGCACAGTTTAAAAGCCACTGCTTTAGCACAGCATAAGAAAATTTGTTTTCCATTTGATATCAAGCAAGTCCAATCAGTATACACTCTGGTGTAGAAGATGGCTGTAATGAACAAACCATGTTTCATGCATGCCAGGTATACTGCCCCCTGCTGGGATTCCTCAAAGTTCCTGCCAAAATCAAGGTTTCTGTTCTATATGGACTTTGTACCTCCTGATCTTGCCACCCCAGCCAAAGGTGTTTGGACTAGGGAGAGCCCCTGATATATAGCTGTTTATAGGTGGCCCAGTGTCTCTATGTAACTTGGGAGGTTCACTTGCTAACTTACCACTCTTTACAGGGAATTTGCAATTGAGATGTATACAGAGGAATGTAGCAGGGAGACACACAGAAAAAAGTCAGAAAGCAGAATCCTTGAGGCAAAGATAATTAGAATTAGTTTGTTATGCTAGGAGCAGTAAAAGAAGAGGCAGAGAGCAGGTGAGTCATCACCATGGCAGAGCCCTGGGGAAGGAAGAGCAGATAGATGCCTGCTTCAGGGTTCCTTTGTCAGATCACGTGCCTCAAAAGAAATTCTGAGATGGATTCCTGTATGTCCCGTTTTTCTGATCCTTATTAAAATCTATATCCTAACAAGGTTTCCTAAGCATTCTCTATTTATTTTAATTTGGAAAAGCCTAACTAATCCCATTGCATAGTTTTCCTAATTTATCAGAAATATAATTCAACTCAGCAGATATCACATGCAACTGAATTTGGAAACCAGACTTGTCTATATCTCAGACCCAGGAATATCAACTACTTGACATGTGTTCTTATTAGGTTCCCATTCTTGCACCCTTGGCAGATACCAATAACTGAGCATGATGTTTTATTTTCCTGCTGAGATAGGAATTAATTTCAGGATGTTTTTCAAACAGTTCTCTAGGTAGTTCACCAATCCATATCAGTTGACACAAGAGTTGAAACCTATTTACCATCTGTCTGGTTTGACTCTGTTATGTGCTGCAGAAAAGCCTGTTTTTTAAACCATTCCTGTGGGTGCAGACTCTTTGATTAGGCTGTTTCCATGGAGATGGGACCCAGCCCATTCAAGGTGGGTCTTAATCCTTCTCTGGAGTCCTTTATGAGAGGATAGAAGGCAGAGACATTTTAGAGAGCTCCATTGAAACCAGAACCAAGGAGAAAATTCCCCAAAGAAGCTCAGAGACATTTTGGAGAGAAGGACCAGCAGATGTCGCCACGTGCCTCCCCACGTGACAGAGGAACCCTGGATGCCAGCAGCCTTTCCTCAGAGAAGGTGTGTTCCTCTTGATGCCTGAATTTGGACATTTTTGTGGCCTAATAAAACTCCATCGAAAATCCCAACCATTTCTGCTATATTGTATTCCGGCAGCTTTAGCAAACTGAAACACCATCCCATTTCAGTAGGTTTTGTTTTCCTTTTTTCCCAAGCCAAACTGTATCCAGCTTTATAAGATACCTTTCATAAACATGCATGGTCTTTCAGGCTGGACATAGGCAGACATTTGTTAACAGTGTACAACAACTTTCAAACTCCCTTCTTGAATGGACCACCAAAATTAGAAAGCCACTATAAACCCACATGAAGTCTTCATGTGATGCTCTGAGCAGGGAAAGTTTAGAGTGAGGGTTGACATTTCACATTTAGCAAGGACTTGCTGCTCTTTTGCGGGATGTCATCTCAGGGGCATCACTGGAAAGTCCAGAATGCCTGACATTCTGGTAAATTTTGGGGGTTAGGCCCTAACAGATTTTAGGGAGTCAAGTCTATGTTGAAGGCTGAGAGGGAGAAGAGGATATGAGGACATAAAAACGAATTTTACTTTTTCCATACCTCAAGGCGTTTGTGTCAAGGTGGCTAATGTGCATCAACACTAGAGAATCCAATATCCTGGGAATAAAGATGAAGTCTCTCAAAACTAGAGGGGAAAGGTGTTTTTTCCCATATTAATCCAGCTGTGGAGACATTCTATTAGTAACATTTGTCCCTTCCCCTAAAACAACAATAAAGTGTTTTGTGTGCTAACATAGCTTAAAAAAAAAAAAGTAAAACAAAATCTGCATTTTTGTAAAATTTGATAAAAAAAATAGTATTTTAAGCTGTACAGTCTCCAGAAGTACACAGTTGTCAAAAATGTACATGCTTCCCTCAGCATCTCCAGCACTGGCTTTCTATGCCTGGTCTGTTTTGGCATCTCCATTTTCTACTGGGTTGTTCTCATCCTTGCCAGTATCGGCTTCCCCCCTTTTCCCTTTGGGTACATTTTCTCCCTCCTTTGCAGAGGCTGTTTTAGGCTTGGGTTCTGGCTTTAGAGGAGCAGGTTTAGCAGATAACCTTGCAGATTTTCTCTGTGGTTCATCTTTTGCCTTGGCATTTTCATCTTTAGCATCCCCTTCAGCATTTCTCTTGGGCATGTGGTGATGGCAGTGGGACAAAGGTGGTGGATGCAGGGATGCAGTGGCATGGGCTTTGGTTGGTCCAGGGGTAGTACTCACCTCTTCCTTCAGTAGGTATTTTGAATCAGGTCATCTTTCTTAATTTGTATAGCAGAGTATTTGGGTAGATCTATGGTTTTCAATACATCCTCCACAGTGACTGAAGGCTTCAGCTGAGATATCTCAGTAGTTGCTTCTCAAAGAAGGAGAGTGAAGGCAAAAGTGAGGCTGAACAATTAAGTCTATTATATGTATTCAGATTCCTAGTAAAATCTTATTTGAGGAATATTTTTGAAACCAAAATGAAAAAAAAGTTGAAATCATAAAATTACCGTATTATCAGCATTTGGAGCACTGAGTTCTTACCATTATATCACTTCATCGATTGACCCGACTGAAACTGTCAATTGGCATCATTTCAAGATCTAAATCTACTAAGTTCTGTTTTCATATATACATTTTTCCCTTTTGAAACTTTTTGTTCTGTTGTTGGTACTTAAAGAAAACAGCTTTGCCCATGGTTCACAGTATTCTGGACTTAAGATTACCAACTTCTATGTGGCCAATTAGAAGCCAGGCCAAACTGCATTCTTTTTAGGTCTATCTGTTTGATAATGGTACTTAACTAATGATTTCTTTCACATAACCTTTGACATGAATTCATAATTCATACCAATTATGTGCCAAGATATGAGGGACCAATGATAGTTCAGATGGGCATCTCTGAAAAGATTTGTCAGTTTCCTGTCTCATTCTAGCCAGACTTTTTTTGAAAACCTTGAGGAAAGATTGGAATTCCCCACCAATCTCAGATTTCATGTGAGTTTTTACAACATTAAGTGGAAAAAATAAATTCCAATATAGCAAGTAATAGCCCTCCATAGATGAAATCATTGATGAAATGAGCACCGTGCATCTACTCTTTAATGGGACCTCAGAGACCAAAAATAAAATAAAAAAGGACACTGCTGAATCCATTATGGAAAAGAATGAGCAATAAGCCTCGGTGGTACTCTAGATTTCCATGGAAGTTCAGTGCTCCGAAAGCCTGATAAGTGTTTGTAAATTTGTCATGATGCTCGTGGTCTTGAAGCAATGTTTGAACTCTTTCAAGTGGGGTGAAAATTGCTTCTGTTGTCCTTGAAGCACTGCTGTCACGCTGTGTTGTTATATTGTTGAAAGCCGCATAGCACCCACACAAGTAATGTTTCATTTCACAAACATTTGCAATATGAGGTGATACATCTTGTTTTGAAGATGTTATAACTGGTGGCCTCCTTTTATGTGTTTTTGAGTCCATCATGTTACTAAAGAATTGTCTTCTTCATGAAGGATTTTTTTTAAACCTGTAACAGCATCTGGGCCTGAAGGTACCTTTTTTATATCTTTCCCAATTTAATCTATTGTTAATGTCTCCTATGTTCCCTCTTCTGGAGACAATTGTGGACACTGAATTTACTGTGTAATACTTTGCTCTGCTCCAGAGTTTCAGAACCATAGCTGCAGATGGCCTGACCCACACCAGGTAGCTTCCTGCCCACAGGTCAGTGAGCAAGCTTCATATTCTTTTTATTAAGGAAAGATGCTTTCATGCATCAATAACAAGATCTTCCAGATTACATTTATGGCATTATGCTCTTACTAAGTGTTCATTAACACTTGGTAAGTTAACATGATGTCAAACATGTATGTACCCTCTGTCAATAATTGACAGACCAAATAGAGATAAAATCAGAAACTATACAGAATAAGTGAACAATACTATCAACCAATTTGACCTAATTGTCACGAATTGAACACTCCACCCAATAACCACACGATAGAACTTTTTTTTCAAGTGTACCGGAACATTTACTAATATAGACAATGTTCTGAGCCAGAAAACCAGTATCAATAAATTTGAAAGGATTTAAGACACACAAAGTATATTCTCTGATAACAGTGGAATTAAATTAGAAATCAATCACTCAAAACAGCTTTAAAAATCCCTAAATATTTTATTTGGAAACGAAACATCATACTTCTAAATAAGCCCTGGGTAAAAGAAGAAATCAAAAGGGAAATTAGAACATATCGTGAACAGAATTTAAACAAAAATAAAGCATAACAAAATTTGTGGAATGCAGCTAACAGTTCTTAGAGGTTTATAGCTCTAAGAGGTTTATAGTTTATAGCTCTAAAATGTCTACATTCAAAATAAAAATAATAAAACACTAGCCTGGCTTATCAGGAACAACAATAGAGAAGAAACAGGCTACTGTTAATCAGGAAGGATAGTGACAGCATCACTATAGATTCAACAGGTAGTAAGAGCATAAAAAGGCATATTATAAATGACTTTATGTCAATAAATTCAACCACTTACATGAAATGGATAAGCTTAGATGCCACAAACTACAAAAGCCCATTCTAGAAAAAAACAAAAGATAACCTAAATAATCCTGTATCTATTAAAGAAACTGAATTTGAAGTTTAAATTCAAAGAAAACTCTAGGCTCAGATGGCTTATTTGGTAAATCTTACCAAATATTTTAAAAATAAATAATATTCATCCTACAAAAATTCTACAAGAGAATTGCAGAAGAGGGAATAATTCTCAATTCAATCTAGTAGGCCAATATTATCCTGATACCAAAGACAGGCAAAGACATTAAAAGAAAAGAAATCTACAGACTAATAACTGTCATGAACATTAACGCAAAATTTCTTAACAAAATTTTAGCAAAGTGATTCTCAAAGTATAAGTAGGATAATATATCATGCCTGAAGTGGAATGTATCTCAGGAACACAAGTTTCGCGTAACATTAGAAAATCAATCAATGTAATTAACCATATTAACAGACTAAAGAGAAAAAGTGATAAGTTCAACAGGGACAGAAAAAGTATCTGGTAAAATTCAACATGAATTTTCTATAAAAACTCACAGTAAACTAGGAATAGAAGGGAAAGTCTTCAACCTGAAAAAACACTTCTACAAAAAACCTGCAGCTAATGTCATACGTTATGATAAAACACTGACTGGATGCTTTTCCTTATATATGAAGGAGTGGCAAGGGGGTCCACTCTCTTCTATTAAACATCGTACTGGAGGTTCTAGCCAGTGTAATAAGAAAGGAAAAAGACATAAAAGGCACCCAGATCGAAAAGGAAGAAGTGTCTTTTTCTTTTTTGGCAGATGGCATGATGGTCATTTACATTTCTATGTCAAATGTAGAAAATCCTATGGATCCTACAAAAACAACTACTAGTACTAATACACTAGTTTAGTAAAGTTATGGGATACCGGGTCAATGTGCAAAACTCAACTGTATTTCTGCATATTAGCAATAAACAATCAAATAGAAATCAAAATGCAATTCCATTTATATTCATTTATTTCAAAAATATGAAATACTTAGGGATAAATCTGACAAAAGATTTACAAGACCTGTATACTAAAAACTACAAAACCGTGCTCAGAAAAATTAGAACATTCTTAAATAGATGGCGAGATATGCTGTCTGGACCAGAAG
Organism: Myrmecophaga tridactyla; assembly: GCA_004026745.1. NCBI lineage: Eukaryota > Metazoa > Chordata > Mammalia > Pilosa > Myrmecophagidae > Myrmecophaga > Myrmecophaga tridactyla. The sequence continues at coordinate 57,888 of PVIY010008966.1, read as the reverse complement.
ACTCTTTGTTAATAAGATGTCAGTTATTCCCAAATTGATCTACAGATTCAATACAATTCCAATCAAAAGTCCCAACAGGGGGAGGTGCAAAGATAGTTCAGGGGTAGAATTCTCACCTGCCATGCAGGAGACTTGGGTTCGATTCCCAGTCCATGTACTTCCCAAAATACAAACAAACAAAAATTCAACAAATCCCATGCTGCAATAATGGGATACTCACATGGAAAAATCATGAAATGTGACCCTGCCATACAGCATTACCCCCCCTCCCCAAAAGTCCTAACAGGCCTTTTTTTGTTAAATAGCAGGTTCTAAAACTCATATGGAAATGCAAACGACCTAGAATAGCAAAACAACTTTGAAAAAGAAGTAAAAATGGGAGGGTAATGGTACCTGATATCAATATTTATCATAAATCTACAAAAATCAAAACAGCATGGTATGCCATAAAGATAGATAAATGAAACAGAACAGAGTCCAGAAATATTTCCTCAAAAGAGTCAATTGACTTTTTTTTTTTTTTTTTAATTTGCATATGGGCAGGAGGCACCAGGGATCGAACTCCAGACCTCCAGCACGGCAGGTCGGAGCTCTGCCTGCTGAGCCACGGCAGCCGCCCTCAATTGACTTTTTAATAGTTTTTTTTTTTTTCTTTTTTTTTGGCATGGGCAGGCATTGGGAATCAAACCTGTGTGTCCGGCATGGCAGGTGAAAATTCTACCACTGAGCCACTGTTGCACCACCCTGGCCAATTGATTTTCGGCAAATGTACATGGGCAATTCACTAGAAAATAGGTAGTCTTTTCAACAAATGTTATAATTTGAAATCCATATGCAAATACAAAAGTAGAACTTCATTCTATACACTGCACAGTGTACAAAATTAACAGAAAATGGATCATAGAACTAATATAAAGTCTAAAACTATAAAACTTCCAAAAGAAAACATAGGTGAAAGTCTTGGTGAACTTGAGTTAGGCAAAGATTTCTCAGATACGGCATCAGTAATCTGATCCATATAAGAAAAACCTGATAAATTGGACTTCATCCAAATTAAGTGCATCTGCTCTTCAAAAAACATTAAGAGAATGAAAAGACACCACAAACTGGGAAAAATGATTTATGAATCACAAATATTTAATAAAAGACCCATATTCAGAATATATAAAGTACTCTCAATACAATATTTAAGCCAACAGCGAAGTGATTTTAAAAATGGGGAGGAGATTTGGACACATATCATCAAAGAAGATATACAGATGGCAAATGAGCAGATGAAATGTTGCTTAACATCATTATCATTAGCAAATGCAAATTAAAACCACATCACCAGACCCTACTAGGCCATCTAAAATTAAAGACTGATCATAACACGCATGGGTGAGCACCTGGAGCAACTGGAACTCTCATACATTGCTGATGGGAATGTAAAATGGAGCAACCACTTAAGAAAGCAGGCTGGTAGTTTCTTAAAAGGTTAAATATATACTTAACTCTTGATCTAGCATTCCACTCCTAGGTATCTAGCCAAGAGAAATAAAAGCATAGGTACATACAAAGACTTATACATAAATATATAAATGTTCATAGAAGCTTTATTTGTAATAGCCAAAAACAAAAATTATGATAGAATTATCATGAAGACATTAAAATGTTTTCAGAGGATACTTAATATCGTGGGAAAGGGGTCATGCCACATAGCGAACTTTAATAAAAGAAGGGGGTGCAATGGTAGTTCAGTGGTAGAATTCTTGCCTGCCATGCCGGAGACCCAGGTTCGATTCCTAATCCATGCGCTTCCCCCAAAACAGACAAGCAAAACAAACAAACAAAAATTCAACAAATGGTGCTGCAAGAACAGGATACTTACACAGAAAAATAATGAAATGTGACCCCACCATATAGCATTCAAAAAAAAAATTAACAAAAGAGAGAATTCAAAATTATAGGTAAGCATCATCCTGATTTTATAAAATAAAAATATAATAAAAATGAAATAGGAAGAAAAAATCACTTATTTAACACTGTGACTCACTGGCTCTGTCAGTTAACAGACATCTTAACTAACTAAACTTAACTTCTGTTCTTGACTTCTTATCATATCCACTTAGTTTCCACTTGAATATAAAATATATTAAGGAAGGGGAAATGCAGTACTACTTTTTTTTTTGATATTCTGCTAGACCATGGATTTTTGGTGCATTGTTCTGATTGATTTTAGCAAAAGAATATACATGTTTTAATGATCTCTGTTCTCCACAGATAACTGATGTCATAATCTCAAAAAAATTAATTACATTTATTTGACTCTGCATATACAAAACTCAACTATGCTTGGGCTTACTTGGATTTACATAAGACTGTGTTTACACATTGTTTAGAAGGGACCATTCTAGAGTTCAAATAATATTTGCTATTCTTTATAGAATAATATTTAGTGTTCAGCAATGTGAAAGCATTTTTTTAAAATGAAAATTGTACGAAAGTTATTTTTAATCACTAGGTATAACTGAATATGGGATCTCCTTAATGTGTGCTATCAAAGGCAGCACCTTGTTTTACAGAAAGTACACAAGTTCCACGGTTGGTCAAATAGTATAGAAGGTGAAATAACTGTGGAATTATGCTAGAAAGTAGGGTTTTTACAATGAGCGAATGTTCAATTCTTCACTCTAATTGGTAACTTCATTTTCCTCATGCTGTTTCCCACACTGTGGTAGGCTTCCCATGCAATCTCAGATGTCCCCTACCCTAATGAGAAAAATAGCCGAAGAAAATGGGCATATGGTATTTGGTTTGATTTAGGGGGTTATAATCTCCAGAGGTCAGTAATCAATTCTTTTGTGAATTCTTTAAAATGGACAGGACATTGAAAAGAACTTAATAAATCTTTAATCATTGAACAGGTTTTTGACAAGATTCATACTGTACAGCCAAGCTCTACAAATAGGAGCACGATAAACTTCTAAATCACATATCAGTCAAGTGCCAAGGGTTGTACCCATCTCCAAGTTCTCATTTTCCAGACTTGAAGGAGTTCTCATGACTCTACAGCCTACAAAGAAGCTGCTCAATGCCTTGGGGCAAAATGTTCATTTTCTGAAGAAGAATGCTAGTGTTGAGCACAGAGGTTGGGAGGAGAGAGATTTAATCAAGCTAGTTTTTCATACCATATATTATGACAGAAGGTTAAGCAGCTACATGATGTTAAATGACTTTCTATTACTAAGGACGTGAGAAAAGCATTTGTTTCATAATAAAATGTAGTTTGAACAATTACGGTGTAAGTCACGTTCTAGCAAAGTGAAATGCCAACTTCTGGATCCAAGGATTTGTGTGACTAGCTTTCTACCTATCTTCAAGCTTTCTACCTATCATTCTGGCTGTGATTATAAGTGAGGCAATTTTTCTGTGGTGTAAACATTGAAGTCAATGGCAAATATGCCATGGTGCTTTTAAAAAGTGGAAGAGTTAGTCACAAGATGGTAACTATTCTCCCAACAGAATGCTTACTGCTCCAAGTGATGAGTGCTTAATTAAAAAAAAAAAAAACGATGATAAGCACTGAGTGATTACTACACTTCTATTTTATTTATAAGTGAATTAGTACACTTCTATTTTATTATCCCTTTCTATGGAATTCTATTTTATTACTCCACGAGGGCTGAACTATAATTATACCCACTTTACAGATGAAGAAAGGGAAGTTTAGAGCATCTTTTTTACATCTCGTTTTAACAATGCCATGACAGAAGACCAAGTCAATGGCGCTTCCCGTACCAGCAAGTTTCCTAAAGCTGACTAGCCAAGTTATGTCAACATCTAGATCAAATTATTGAATTCCCCATTGAATGGTCTTGATACCTCTGTAAAAAATCATTTGACCATAGATACAGGCATTGATTTCTGGACAGTCAATTCTATTTCATTGATCTAAATGTATAGACTTGTGCCAGTACCAGTACTATTGCTTTGCAAAGAATAAGATTTTACAAATGCTCATTATTGACACAATATAAGACCTTACAACTCCAACAGTTTCAACGAATGATTCGTTAGCATTTAGACTGGCAAACAATTTGATTCAAATGATCCAACTATCTAGTAAACCTTATGCTATATAGCAGGGGTGAACTATTCTAAAGTTGAGTGCTATCTTTTATGGTTAGGAGGAATTTTACATGTCAAAAATGGGTCATATTTTCTTATCTGATTGTGTTTTTTGAAAAATTAAAATCTCAAAAGAAAATAAATCACATTTATACATCAGCTAGGCAAATCTATTCATTTTTAACAGACTTAAAAAACAGAACTTTATTCTTTTTATAATAAATATGTCACCATTCCCAAACAGTGACCTAAGAACTACAAGGGAACCTAAGAACTAAGGGAAGAAACAATTATTTGTATGGAAAGAACTTATCAATACTTCTTTTGTAGGCACAACTCATTACAACGCAAAGATTTAGATGAATGAAATTTTTATTTGCCTTCTGGATATGTGAGACCATGTAGACCCGAGACAAAATCTTATTCATTTCTTATTAAAATAGAAACATACTGAGAAATAATTGTCATATTTTGAAACAAAAAATCAAAGCAATAAATTAATAGAAATGAAATAATTGATTTAGGAATATTTTTCATGTTCTGTGTAGCTTATATATTTAAAATTTTCATTACTATATATTTCTACTGCATTAATTTAAAGGAACATGATTTCACTGACGTTAAACTAAAGGTCAGATGCTCTTACTATAGGCATTTAGGGCAATAAATTTCCCTCTCAGCATTGCCTTTGCTGCATTCCTTAAGTTCTGATATGTTGTATTCTCATTTTTATTCATTTCCAGATATTTACCAATTTCTCTTATAATTTTTCTTTGACCCACTGATTGCTTAAGAGTGGGTTATTTAGTATCTATATATTTTTGAAAGTTCTGATTCTTTGGTGATTATTGATTTCCAGCTCCATTCCATTGTGGTCAGAGAAAGTGTTCTGAATAATTTTGATCTTTTTAAAATTTATAAGACCCGTTGTGTGCCCTAGCATATAATCTATCCTGGAGAATGTTCCATGAGCACTAGAGAAGAATGTATATCCTGGTGTTTTGGGATGTTTAAACATCTTAGATGCCTAAAACTAATCTATACAATTTCTTAGGATCAGGACCTAGCATATCAGTTCATATTGTTGTATACAATTATTTTTCATTGTAGTTACACATATAAGGATTATATGAAGATGTAAGAGGTATAAATCTGCAATAGTGCCTCCAAACTGCTGTAGATAATTATCACATCATTTAGAGAATAAATGTTTGCACAGTAGATTAATACAGAACCTGATCTCTAAGATGAATAAGGAAATTCATACCACATTTCTTATAGCGAAGAGACAGATTGCTTTCCAATTAAAAAAAAAGTTAATGGAAGAAGAAGACCAAGAAGATAAAGGGAAAAAACAAGTGAACCAAACAATTGATTTTTTGTCTGTTTGTTTGTAGCCGTCAGATGGCTATGCCTTTGAAAAAGTTAAAAAGCACAATACAATATTTAAATGCCAACATAGGGAAGTTGACTCGATTATATAAATATTACACATGTGCTTAAGCTGAAAATTTTTTTTTAAACTTTTTTTATTGTATGGTATAACATATATACAAAGCAAAGAAATAAAAAAGCAGTAGTTTTCAAAACACTCTTCAACAAGTGGTTACAGGACAGATCCCAGAGCTTGTCATGGGCTACCATATGATCCTTTCATATTTTTCCTTCTAGCTGCTCCAGAATACAGGAGGCTAGAGGGTTAAGCTGAAAATTTAAATGTTCCACATGAGCTCATGAGTTCAAACAAAAATAACTCAAAACTGAATATTTTTTAAAAAATTTAATCAAGACTAAGAAAAATAATTTTAATCCTTAAAAGGAAGATATTTCTGGCACTACCACAATATACTTGAACTAACACAAACCAAGGAAGAATCTTAATAGTAAAAACTCTGAGAGCTAAAAATACATTGAAAAGTTCTTCAAAATAATACGGATTTTAGATTCCCAGCCAAAGGTTGTTAATGGAGGTGCTAGACTCTGCAGATTAGGTGAATAAACCCATCATCTGATACATCTTAACTTGAGTGAGGCAACTTCTTAACTTCATTCACTTATTAATCCATTTGTTTATCAATTATTCTGAGACTCTTGGTCAAACTCCCCTTTAAATCCTGATACTCCTGACACCTATGCCCCAATCAATGAGTGATTATCATTCTTACTGTGAAAAACAACAGGGTTAACAAAACAGCACTACCATCATTGCATTAAAGTTTCACTCACACATTTCCTGAGGCCATTAACACTATTTCAACAGATGGAACTTATGATGCCTCCAAAATTCATTGAAGAAACTCTTTGTGTCCAAATGAGAGGGATGTGCTCATCGAACCCATCTCGAATGAATTAAGAGAATTCCAACTGAGTCATATAGAGCTCATCTTTCTATCTACAGGGAGTTAATAAGAGTCTGTCCAGGGTGGGCCACGGTGGCTCAGCAGGCAAGAATGCTTGCCTGCCATGCCATAGGACCTGGGTTTGATTCCCGGTGCCTGCCCATGTAAAAAAAAAAAAAAAAGAGTCTGTCCACTACCTTCTTTTGTTTTGAAACAGTTTCCAGTTGTACCTCAAGAGCGTGGCTATGACTTTGTCCCCTAAAAAATAAAAGTGGTGGGTCCACACTGCCATAGGCATTAGAGGAGGGGCAGAGGGAGAGGAGGGAAGAAATCACTCAGCAGAGGTCAGAACGGAGTGTAGATAATATATGAAGGTAGTTTAATATTGTTTGGGGCAGAGAATAAAAGAGCAGCAGAAGAAGCTTTTAATTGATCTCTAATTCTTGTGCCTGAAATTCCACCATCCTTATTATAAAGATTCAGAATTAGGCCCAATGCAAAGAAGGGAGTTACCCTTGATTTTGGCAAGGTCCCCAAATCATTATCCATGCATACAAACAATTGTTGACAACCTTTGTGCAAGGCTTTCATATATATCCTCTTATATACTTAGATAAACTGGTAACATCATTTTATATCTAGACTGTGGTGAATTAGATTAGAGTTTGTTGAAATTGCTATATTTTTTCTTTATCATTTTTGAAAAAGATATCTACTTTGGAGTGATTCAAACAAAAGCTTAATTGTTAATTTGCACATGTTCTGATGAAATGCAAATACAATTTAAGTTAAATGGATCTAGTTTTTACTTTCCCTCCCTGAAAGAATTGGGTTCCCAAATTCTTGGGTTCTCAGAATTTCTTCCCACCTGTATTTCCAGATGTTAATTCAACTTGCCTAATGAATGGACATTGGGAAACAAGGAAGTAGAAGCTCTTAAAAATTTGCTGTGTCTTGGAATAAGGTGACTGACTACAATGGAAAGCCAGATACTGGCATTATAGATCATCATTTAACTCTTACAGGTTTAACCGAGGCCAGTACCTTGGTGGCAGCCCTGGTAAAGTCTCCAATACTGCACCAGCTGGAGGGCCAGAGATAGTGCCAACAACCTTAAGGCTTCTGGAGTAGGAACATTTGCTTTTTCTTGAGAAAGTTCTGCAAATCAAGCAGTAGGAATAGTAGTGAGGCAGACTTTTAAATGCTTCTAACCAGGGCAACCTAATTTTGTACTAGAATCAATCAGTTTGCATATGTGCTATGAGACAGATCTGCTCTCATGGGTACTGCTCTCTGTCTCTTGCCCAGTGAGCTAAGGTGACAGACGAGAGTATGAAGAATGCCAAATTTCCAGCTATAGCAGACCAGATTGTAATTAGCTGAAAAGCTTGTGCCAAGATCTCAAACATCCGCTTTTAAATTGTACCTGGGTGTGGAGGCAGAGGGCGTGAGTTTGAATCTAAGCTCCACTATTTAGTAATTGTATGGTTTTTCAGAAGTCATTTAACATCCCTGGGCCTCAGCTTTCTCTTGTATTTTCTATGAAGATAAAATAGTAAAATATAAACTCCTAATATAGCTCAGCACACATTTAAGAAGGTATGCTGACTCTGAATTTTCATAGCTGCCCTCTCTGTCCCTGTGTGTCTTTCTGTTTATTATGGCCTTGTGTATCTCCCTACCCCCAGCAAATCTTTAGTATATTACTTAACTCCCTAATTTGGACTTTTTCCCCTTTCTTAAGTGGAATCACAGGAAGAGGAGAGAATTATGTGAACATAAACAAGCCTTTACTTGTGCACTTCTCTAAATAAAATATCTGAGTTTCAAAATCACATTTAAAAAAAAAACAACTCACATCATTGGCTACTCTTTGGGTATATACATTTCTGTGCATAAATGTTCCACAAATTTTTGATGCAAACAAAAAAACCGTTCAAATTTGGTAGAAGTTGATTGTCTTATACTTAAGCTTCATCTTTCTCCTTCTGTTTTGTTTTTGTTGGAGAGGAGGGTGATGTTAGGACAAAATAAAGTATGAAGTATTATCAACACATAGTAGTACAGTAAAAAGCATGCAAGCTGAGCAAACAGTCAAGCCTCTGTTGTTTCTAAATCGGGGATAATAATGCCTAATCATACCATGGTTGCAATGAATGAAAGTGAAAATGTAAGTTGCCTAACCCAGTGCTTTGTATATATATATTTTTTTGTATTAGGTATTGAACACATACTTCATATATTTAAAAAAAATTGGTTATTTTCATTCCCGATATGTGATTCCTAAATTCAGACATTTCCCCCTGTTCTGAATTCCCACAGCCTTTCCTTATACTCTGTACTATGTCCTGATTTGTATTATAGCAATTGAGTATATATCCTCTCCCCTACTCCTTTAAGACAGGAACTCTCACTGATTCATCTTAGTGCATCCCAGAAATCTAACACACTGCCCAACATTCATTTGTGGAGTAAGATATCCCCATATAATTGGGAAGACTTTGTGTGATTTTTAAAGAAATCTAATGGTCAGTTTTGATAGTAGGTTTGTAAAGGTGTAGTGGACTGAACAGTGAACCCCAGTTTGGGCATGTTCTTGGTCTTGGTTCACATTCCAGTGGGTGTGGCCCCATTGTTAAGATGTTACTTCAATTAAAGCGTGGCCCCGCTGAATCAGGTTGGGCATTAATCTGCATTACTGGAGTCTTTATAGGCAGAGTGAAAGCCAAATGGAGAGAGAAGCTACAGGGACCAGCCAGACGATGGAAGTCAGAACCAGAAAGAGAAAGATGTTGCCATGTGTATTGTCATGTGATAAAAAGCCAAGGATCAAGGATTGTTGGCAGCCGGCCCTAGAATGCCACAGTCTTCAGGAAAAAAGCACTACTTTGCTGATTCCTCGATTTTGGACTTCTTTAGCCTCATTAACCATGAGCCGATAAATTTTCACAGTATAAGTCAATCCATAGCATGGTATTTGTTTTAGCAGCCGGGGAGCTAAAACAGCCAGGAAACTAAAACAGAAACCCCTAAGAGTGGAGGAATATTAGTTAGGAGTAAAACAAGGAAAAATCCATTTGCTTTTGCACCCAGCAGGACTGCAGTATGTGCGAGGCTTACATATATCCCCTGGGGCAGATCAATTATTATCTCTTGCATGCCCAAGAAGCTATTACTGCTAGCTTCAGGTTGAGGCTAATTACTGTAGAAATGGAACTTTTGTCTACTAGTTAGTTGAAGGATGAGGAACTTGAATAAATCTTATACTCCCTGAAGCCCTGGAGAGAAATGGGGAGTGTCTTTTAAAGGGTGTAAGAGAATGGCAGATATTATGCATATTATGAATATTTGCAAATAATTTGGCTTTAAGAAATTTTTGTTAAAGGATTAACATACTGGAAAGCATTATGGCAAACTAATGCACCTTGGAAGTAGATTTCCTAAGAAAACCCAAATTTCTATTCACTAAGGTCCAACACATATGTTGTGATTAAAATCACAAATGAAATTCAGCTAAAATCACTGCTTTGTTAAACAGAAACAGCAAGGGAGATAGTGAGTGAAAACTTTCTCCATGTCCTGCACTAAAAGAATGGAATGTGGAGGGATATATTTTCCTCTGAGACAGAAACCTAGTGAAGTATAGAGAAATTTGCCTAGAGATGATCTCTTATTGAAATGGAACTTAGAGAGAAAAAAAAATTCTATAGCACTGTTTTTAGACTTCAAAAAATCAAGGCTCTGTATTTCAAAAGCATTAGGAGATGAGGAAATTTCAGTGGATGGGATGGAACCCCCCTGAATCAAATTTGCCAGGAGTGTCCCTTGAATAATTGACAAGGACCATATCTAATAATTCGGTGCAGTGTTGGCCATATAACAAGTGTTAAATAAAATAATAGCAACATGTGACATGGGAAGGCTGATTCACCCATTCTTACTGCTAAACCCACATACCAGATGGTAACACATACCCGTAATCAAGTGCAGAGCTGGTGTGGGCTGCGGCTGGTGTGACGAGCTCTGAGTCAGGCTGGCTGCCTTTTCTCCTGGTCCTCTCAGGGAGGAGCTGGGTGACCTCCACTAGTTATTAGGAGGGTGCTGGTGCTTTGGAGAGCTCACAGAGCTCTGGGAGTTTAGACGTGGGTGCAAAATTTACCACCAGGAGAAGGGACTTTTTATTAAGACCTGAAAATAAACTGGGACACTTCAGCTAAAATAAAGAGACACTTGGAAAGTATTAGCTCATTAAAAAACAATCTAATAAGCATCCATTTCTTTTGAGAGTCAATAAAAACCACGGAGATGTTCCTCCTATTATAAAATGCATAAAATGCATGAGCGCACAATGTATAAATGCATTAAATGCATTCTGAAGCATTTTAAAGGCAGTCTTTCACAACACTCTTTCATACAGATACTGGTTTTCCCTGGAGTGTGAGTTCCTCTGGGGCGGAGTGGTATTTTCCTTTTTGTATCCTCATTCAGGGCACAGACCCTCCATACATGAGACACACAATGTCCCTGGGCTTTTACAAAGACAATCCAAATGTTAAATGGACTCTTCAGTTCTAACTAAAATTAATTTTAAAAATTCAGACCACTTCTAAAGCAATTGAATTCAGTAGGAGGACAAATGTATTTCTCTTTGAAGAACTTCAAAGAACATCAGCAGTTTTTTCATGCTGCATATGGTTTTTGAACTGAAAAGCTCAAACCTTTAGTGCTGTGACTTCATGTTCCCCTGCAACTGTGACTTGGGAAATCTAGCTTCATGTTGGATAAACCTCTGCTATATGGAAGTTATGCACCAAGCAGAGAAGAGCCCGATTAGTAATCACCTGTAAGAAAAGGCTAGTTTGATCCAAATACCCGGCACTTGCCAGTCAGAACCTTTGAAATCTTTCACACATATGAATCAACAATGAAAATTTTCAAAACTAACAACCTTCCCCTGACATTCCCCCACAATTCTGAACAAAGAACCAAGGTACTTTGTATAATGAAGAATTGCTTCAAGAGGATTAATGAAGAAAATCAGAAGTTATCCTTAAACTTCACTGGATTCATTTTAAGATGCCCCCAATAGTCCAGCCAATGTGATAATCCACCATAAGAAACACATTAAATGTTTACTTTCTCGTATCAATGTGGATTTGTTAACAAGTAACAAGTACATGACTGAGACTCACTAAAGCTCTAAATAGGAATTAGAAGGCTCCTATGTCCAAACCATGAAAAAACCCATGGAGGGCTGGTCTTAGATATGGCTGTAGCCAGGAACTCCATCTGGGATTCTCTTTAGTTGGAAGCATCTCTGCCTTTTTCTACACATTGGCTTCATTCTGTCTGAGTCTAGGTTTACTAAGTGAGAGTTTGGAGGAGTTAGGAGAATGGGCATGGACAATAGCAGCTCAGACTCATATCCATCCCCTCCATTCCATGACCAACAAGCTTCCCAGAAGCTTCATTCAGAAAAATCCTGGAGGAGTCTGATTGGTCTGTTTTGGATCATATGATCACCTCTTATGGCTGGTGTGGGGTTTGCTACCAAAAAAGGTGGGGGGAAATATCTTCAAGGTTCATCCAGGAATTCATTCCTTTTTATGGCTGAATAATTATCCAGTTAATGGAACTTGGGTTCCTCCCATCATTTAGCAATTGTAAATAATGCCACTATGAACATCATTTGCAAATATCTGTTCAAGTTCTTGCTTTCAATTCTTTTGGGATTGTTGGGTCATATGGTAGTCCTACACTTAGCTTTCTGAGGAATTGCCAAACAGTCTTCCTCAGCATCTGCACAATTTTACATTGCCACAGCAATGAATGAGTGTTCCTATTTCTCTGCATCCTCTCCAGTGTTTGCTATTTTCCATTTTTAAAATAGTGGCCATTCTAATGGCTGTGAAATGGTATCTCAATGTGGTTTTGATTTGCACTTCCCTGATGGCAAATGATATTGAGCATCTTTTCATGCGCTTTCTAGTCATTTGCATATCTTCTTTGGAGAGACTGTTATTCAAGTTTTTTGCCCATTTTTAAATTGGATTGTTCACCCTTTGTTGTGAAGTTGATGGATTTCTTTATATTTTCTGGATATTAAACCTTTATTGGATATGTGAGCTCCAAATATTTTCTCCCATTGTGTAGACTGACATTTTACCTTCATGATAAAGTCCTTTGAGGCAAAAAGTTTTTAATTTTGATAAGATCCCATTTATCTATTTTTTCTTTTGTTGCTTGTGCTTTGGGTATAAAGTCTAAGAAGTCAATGCCTAATACAAAGTCCTAAAGATGCTTCCCTATGTTTTCATCTGGCAGTTTGATAATTCTATTCTTATTTTTAGGTTCTTTGATATCCACTGTGAGTTGATTCTTGTATATGGTGAGAGGTAGAGATCCTCATTCTTGTCTTTTTTTTTTTTTTTGCAAATGGAGGTCCAGTTTTCCCAGTACCGATTGTGGAAGAGACTATTCTTTCCAAAGTGATGATTATTGCCACCTTATCAAAAATTGATTGATCATCAATGTGAAGCTTTATTTTTGAGTTCTCAAATTGATTCAGTTGGTCTAAATGTCTACACTTGTGCAGGTACCATGCTGTTTTGATTACTGTGGCTTGGTAATAAGTTTTAAGATTGGGAAGTGTGAGTCCTCTAACTTCATTCTTATTTTTCAAGATGGCTTTAGCTATTTGGAACCCCAGCCTTTCCATATAAATGATGATTGGCTTTTCCATTTCTGTAAAGAAGGTTGTTAGAATTTTTATTGGGATTGCATTGGATTCATAAATTGCTTTGGGTAAGATTGGCATCTTAATGATATTTCATCTTCTGATCCATGAACATAGAAAGTCCTCCATTTATTTAGGTCTTGACTTCTTTTTGCAATGTTCTGTAGTTTTCTGTGTACAACTCGTTTACATCCTTGGTTAGATATATTGCTATATATTTCATTATTTTAGTTGCATTGTGAATGGAATCTTTTTCTTGATTTCTTCTTCCAATTGTACATTGCTGGTGTATAGAAATGCTGATTTTGGGGTGTTGATCTTGTACCTCACCACTTTGCTAAATTCATTTATTAGCTCTAGGAGCTTTGTGGTGGTTTTTGTTTTGTTCTGTTTCCCCCCCAGGATTTTTGGTATATAGGATTGTCCCATCTGCAAATAGGTTAAATTTTACTTCTTCCTTTTCTGACTTGGATAACAAGAAATCCAACAGGATATTTCAAAAAAATTCTATTCCTAATGTTCTAAGTGTTTTTATTTTGAAGCAGTGTTAGAGTCTGTCAAATGTCTTTTCTGCATCAATTGGGATGATCATGTGTTTTTTCCCTTCATTCTATTAATTTCATTTTTTTGCCTAATTGCTTTGGCAAGAATTTTCAGTATAATGTGGAATAACAGTGGTGACAGTGAGCATCCTTGTCTTCTTCCTGATCTTAGAGGGAAAGTTTTTAGTTCTTCCCCATTAGGTAGGATGTTAGATGTGGGCCTTTTCATATATTCCCTTTATCATGTTGAGGAAGTTTCCTTCTATTCCTAATGTTCTAAGTGTTTTTATGTTGAAGGGGTGTTAGAGTCTGTCAAATGCATTTTCTGCATGAATTGGGATGTTCGTGTATTTTTTCCCTTCACTCTGTTAATTTGGTGTTTTAAATGAATTGATTGCCTTATGTTGACTCAATGCTGCATACCAGGGATAAATCCCACTTGATCATGGTGTATAATTTTTAGTATCCTGTTGGATTTAGTTTGCTAGCATTTTGTTGAGGATTTTCACAACTATATTCATTAGAGATATTGGTCTGTACTTTTCTTTTCTTGTGGTATCTTTATCTCACTTTGGCATGAGGGTGAAGTTGGCCTTGTAGAGTGAATTAGGTAGTATTCCCTCCTCTTCAAATTTTTGGAAGAGTTTGAGCAGAACTGGAGTTAAGTCTTCTTGGAATGCTTGGTAGAATTCCCCTGTGAAGCTATCTTGTCCTGGGCTTTTCTTTCTTGGGAGGTTTTTGATGACTGATTCAATCTCTTTACTGGTAATTGATTTGCTGAGATCTTCTATTTCTTCTTAATTTAATGTAGATAGTTTTGTGTTTCTGAGAAATTGTCCATTTCATCTAGGTTATCTAACTTATTGGCATACAGTTGTTCGTAGTATTCTCTTATAGTCCTTTTTATTTCAGCAGCGTCAGTGTCCCCCTTTCTTTTCCAACTTTCATTTTTATTCTCTCCTTTTTTCTTCAGCAGTCTAGCTGAAGGCTTGTCCATTTTATTGTTCTTTTCATAGAACCAACATTTAGTTTTGTTGATCCTCTGCATTGTTTTTTTTTATTGTTTTCTATTTCATTTATCTTTGCATTAATCTTTGTTATTTCCTTCCTTCTGCTCACTTTGGGTTTAGTTTGCTCTTATTTCTCCTTCTTTCAGTTTTGCAGTTAGGTCTCTGATTTGAAGTTTTTCCTTTTCTTTTTTAATATAAGCATTTAGAGCTATAAATTTCCCTCTCAGCACTGCTTTTGCTGCATCCCATAAGTTTTGGTATATTATATTTTCAATTAAAGCAAGTCTATAGAAATGTCCAATCTAAGGCATCCAGGGAAAGAGACCTTGATTCAAGAAGGTTGATGAAGATCAGGGTTTCTCTCTCAAGTGGAAAGGCACATGGTGAACACAGTCAGGGTTTCTCTCTCATCTGAAAAGGCACATGGCGAACATGGCATCATCTGCTAGCTTCTTCTCTAGCTCCCTAGGAGGAATTTTCCTTCTTCATCTGCAAAAGTCGCTGGCTGGTGGATTCTCTGCCCTCTCAGAATCTCCGAAGGTCACTGGCTGGTGTACTCTGTGATTGTCTCAGACTCATGGCTCTGCTTAGCTCTGCTGTGGCTTTCTTGTCATTTTCAAAAGGCATTATCTCCAAAAATGTCTCCTCTTTTATAGGATCCCAGTAAATTAATCAAGACCCCTCTGGAATGAGTGGAGACACATCTCCACTTAATCAAGTTTAATACCCACACTTGATTGAGTCACATCTACATGGAACTAATCTAATTAAAGTTCCCAACATACAGTACTGAATAGGAATTAGAAGAAGTGGCTATCTTTACAAAACAGCATAGGATTAAAACATAGCTTTTCTGGGTACATAAATCCTTTGAAACCAGCATAATATATATAAATAATTGTTATGTTTTCCTGTTGAATTTTCCCCTTTATGAGTATATAATAACCATTTTGTCCCTCGTAACTGTTTTTGACTTTAAGTCTATTTTTTTCAATATTAGTAATAGCCACCCCAACTCTCTTTTGGTTAGTTCTCGCATGGCATATATTTTTTCCTTCGTTTAACCCTCAACGTACTTGTATCTTTGAATTTAAGGTGAGTCTCTTGCAGACAGCATAAAGTTGGGTCATGCTTTTTTAAATTCATTCTGCCGTTCTCTGCCCTTTGACTGGACAGTTTAATCTACTTACATTTAAAGACACTATGGATAATACGGTACTTTCTTCTGTCATTTTACTATTTAGACTTTGTAAGTCTTATACCTTTTTTTGTCCCTCACTTCCATTAATACCCATGTTTATATTTATTTATTTTTTGTGTTGTACCATATTGACTGCATTCTCTTTCTGTCTGGTTATGTGGTTACAATGGTGTTAAAATTTTAATAACCTAAATATATAAGATTCATATTTGGTTTGATACCAACTTAACTTCAATATCATGTACATTTTTACATATTTATATTTTGAGGGCACATATATTTTTCAACTTCCTTTTCATGTAACATAAGCAGTTTTCCATGTTCTTGCATAACATCATACTTTTGTTTTTGCTGCATAACATTAGGTCAACTAGAATCATCCTTAAATTGCTAAATTGCTCTGATTTTAGACATTTAGTTTGCCCTGTCTTATGTGTTTGGTGTGTAGTAACGTATACGTAACCTAAAATTTCCCATTTTAATGATCTTTACATATACAATTCAATGGTGTTAATTACTTCACAATGTTGTGCTGTCGCTATGATCATCCGTTACCGAAACTTTTCCATGTGTTTGGATCCTTTTTTAAAATTTTATCTCCTTATCAAGATCCTCATATTGCTCATTCACTGTTTTCCTGATATCCTTCAGTTCTTTCTCTGTAGTTTCCTTCATCTCCTTGAGCATTTTAAGATCATATTAAAAAATTTTGTTCATTATGTCCACATTCTTATTTCTCTATTGGTGTTTTCTGGATTTTTATCCTCTTCCTTTGGATAGGCCAACATTTCCTGTTTCTTTGTCTTGTAGTCTTTTGTTGCACACTATACATTTTAATATTTTAAAATGTTAACTCTGGGATTTCTTCCCTAGGATGTCTGTTTCCTGGTTTTGAAACCAACTGGTGAGAAGACAGAGATTTTCTTGAGCTTTAGCCTACTTATCAGGAAGGTCTGACCAAGGAGAATGCTGTGTGCAGGGTTTTCTCTGTCCTTCTGGGCCTCTGTCTCATCCTGGGTTTTTGCTTGTTAGTTGTTTTGGAGTTCCCCTGTTTACAGGAGTTTGGTTTCCCTTTATTTCCCAGGAGACAGACCTCCCTCTCCAGGGCATTTGAAGCTGGCAGGCCTTTGTTCCATTTGGTCTGCCTCTATAGTTTTTACACTCCTTCTGTTATCTCAAGCTGCTTTTGTCTGAAGGGCAAATTCTGGGAGGAGGGCATACTGGAGGGACTTTCCTAGGTCAGCCTTTCCCCAGCAGGAACCCATGAAGGGGGCACAGATGTTAAAAGTACCCTGGGGAGGGGATCAGAAAGAGCACCAAGTGCTTCTCCAATGGTTCCTCAAAGATGACTTTCTTGGCCTGCCCGGCAAATGCAGCCCTTCAGCCAACTGTACCCTGCAGCCATGATAAAGCTCAGCATCTTTAAGTCTCCACCGCTACTGCCCCATCTCAGGAGCATTGAAACAGCCTTTGTCTGGATGGGATGAAATGATCGCTGAAATGATAGTCGGGACCCCAGCAAGCCAAATTCACTAATCAAAAACTATGATCACCATGAACTTCCCCAAACAAACAAACAAGCAGAGAAAGAAAGAAAAAACAAACACACACCAATTCAAAAAATGGCACTGCAATAAGGGGATACTCACATGGAAAGAGAATGAAATGTGACCCCTGCCATACAGCATACAAAAAAACAAAAATCAAAAGCTATGATTTTTGCTCCAGTGATTAGCTATGCCCACCCAAATTCTTGGGGAAGAGGAATTTTATTTCCCTTTCTGTTACCATCACAGCAAGATAGCCCAGGGCTGGACTCCATGTGAGAATGGGGATGGGTACTGATGGCCACCATGCAATTTATTGTGTTTATAGTTGTTTACGGTGATTCATTGGCCTCTTCATCCTGCTTTACCCTTTCCCTGGATGTGGTCCAGTGTTTTACTGGCCTCCAGAGTTTCAAAATAGTTGTTTCAGACAGTTCCTGTCCTGCTCTATGAGGGCTGAACCATGAGCATTTTTATGCACCGTGATATCTTCAGCACCTAGAACATTCCTGGCATACAGCTGACATCCAACATATCATGTGAATGATTGAATGAGGAATCAACTTAACCTTGAAACCAGACTGAGTGTTAAGTCAGGACCAGATGATTCTCATGAAGTTGGTTAAAGGATGCGAGTTAAGAAACACTGATGGAAAGAAAAAGAAGGTGAGATGAATGCCTAGAATTAGAAGATCCAACTAGTTTCATCATGCATGGCCTTCAGGGAGTACACAGAACAGAGGGTAGTATCAAAGAATAAGTGTGAATGAGATAAAAATCAAAATCTTAAGATGGTCATAAGAGATAAAAGGTTCAAAGTTCTAGTTAATCTGAACATTTAAATGTTTGCAAAAAAAATTTGTCATTTGTATGAGGTGAAGGACAGAGTCAAGCTTAAAAAGCTTGCCACCTATCCCTATATTTATATTTGACTCAGTTTAAAATGGAAATATCATGAGGCCAGACATCCAGATGGTCCTCTTAATAGACCTGCTTAATGGAACAGCTTCCTAATGAAAATCACACCTCTTGAGTACTTTACTGGGTTATTCTAGAAATGACAGCCTTTCAAAGACTCTCACTGTGCATGTTCTTGCCTCTGTACACTTTAATAAAATACAACTGTTTGAGTTTAATTAAGTCCTGCTGTCTCCTGGGCCAGGATTCCCTGTGCCTGACACCAGGGCCAGGTCATTAGATGGAGGGAGGAGAGCCAACTGCAGCTACGGGGGCTTGGCCTCTCCAGTACAAGTCCTTAATGTGGGGAGAGAACCAGTGTGCATAGAAGATGACTCCAAGAGAAGCTGCCGGCCCTGGAGGCAGAGGAAGCAGAGCCCTGAGGTGTGTCTGCCAAGATGGAGAAGAGCAATTCCACTTGGGATCAGAGGCAGTGACTGAGAAATAAAAAGAGGTTGTAAGTAAAGGAAAAGGAACATGCTCTGAAAGGATGGATTTTTTTTCTTTTAAACTCTTTCAAGGAAAGGTAGGGGATTTGGGAGGAAGGAAAGAGGGACTTGAGGCTACTGGGTGCCTTACATGATTCAAGAGACATCTGTGAGATCAGAGGGTGGGGTCGCTGTAGAGAACTGAGGCGAGGCCCCCAGCAGAGCAAACCTGAGCAGCTGGCACAGAAGGAAGGGACACCAAGTGACTCCCAGCAGGAGGCTTCACGCCTCCACTCTGGGGCCTGTGAGGACAGTCAGTTCCCACACTTGTGGGTTTAGGGCCCCCCTCTGCTGAGGCTTCTCCATGGATTAACCTTCCCCTGAGCCCAGTTAAGGGCTGCACAGAAGGAGCCTGTGGCTGCTGTGAAGTGCTTACTTTTCCATTCATACCCACTTTTCTTTCCACTAGGCAGCTCACACCCCTGGGTTAAGGAATCTTTAACACAAGGATGAGCTAGCAGCTAATTATTTAATTCCACAAACAGGAAAAAAAAATATGCAGAAAGGAGAAATGTGAGGAATTTTCTGCTAAAACAGTTCTTTACTTTAGGAAGAGAAAATGGAGAATCTTTTCTACTTCGGTTTTAAAACGGTCTTTTTGGACTCTTGTGGCAAAGCAGAATGAGCACTGGACTAAGAGTCAAAATATTTACGTTCTAGCAATGGAACTGACACACACCAGCTGGGTGAGTTTGGGTGGGTTGTTTACACTCTTGTCCAGTTTCCCCTACTGTAAAATGATGGAAGCATATTTAAGTTCTCCTCTAGATTTAATTTTCTAACCTTTACAGTTTTTCAATTAAAAACCATAAAACTTGTTAATTGCTTCATTATTAGACCATTTTTCTATTCTTTATGGGAAGGTGCAGAAAGTATTTCCCAAAACTGATGCAGGAAGGAATAAGCTATGATATTGGACTTCGTCATATGAAGCATCAATTCACGTGATCTTTCAAAAGACGTCTGCACTTTCAATTACTCTTGTGGTCACTAGTTCTCCACTTTCTCTTTCCTCTGTGAGTTTTATTCTTCCAGAAGCAGTTTTAAAATTGCTTATTAGAATGTTTTTTAAAGAGGCAGAGCATTTCTCCCCTCCCCTACCGCCCCCCCCCCCCAAATAATTCAGCCAAGATTTAATGAATGACTATTTTGAGCAAAGCACTGACAGGACTAATCTTAAAATTCAGTTTTGAGCAGTGGTCTCCTCTCCCTTTGGATATAATCAATGCATATAATCATATAACAATTTCCAACAAATTTTATTTTCCTCTTTCATTCCCTGGTCCCCATGACCCAGGCCCTAGCCCTCTAAATGATTTTCCACCCATCAAGCCTCTCTCCACTGTTTCTGCATGCATAGTATTTTCCACTTTTTCCTCTTAATCTTCCACCTTCCGATGACTATACTGACTGCAGCATAAAGTCCAAGACCTTGATCCAACCCTCAGGTCCTTCCCCAGTGGTCCACATCTAACTGAGCAGCCACAGCCACCTCGACTCCCTTGCACAGCCTCCTTTCAGCCTCTTCTAGACACAACGCAGACTCCTCCCACTTTGCTCATCCTTCTCACTTACTTGAAACATCTTCTTGCCTTCTCTCTGTCAACCAAAATCTTACTGATCTTTCAACATGCCGCTGAGATCCCCCCATCTCTAGAGAGTCCCCTGAAATCGGCATCCTAAAGGACACACTCCCTACTCTGACGAATCTACTGCCTGACACAGCAAAAGAAACGCTAAGAAATTGGGCTCAGAGATATTTTCCTAGTGGGACTAGGATTTTCTTAGTGGTTCGGAGTCCACTGTTAGTGAGCATAAGCTTAAGGTCATCCTAAAAACATGGTCAGGTGAGACAGGAGCCAAAGTACAAAGGTGGGGCCCTGACTGGTCTCAATAAAATAGGACTGGAGAGGTCCAAAGTGAGCTGCTTCGCGTGACGTGGGGGAACCAGGGCAAGGGGGGAGGCGAGTGGGTCTGAATTGGTGGCAGGAAGCCGGAATGCACGGGTGCAGGCTGTTGTGGGCAGCTTCACCTTCCTTCACCAGGCGTTGTCTCGGACCCTTCTATTGTGTCTTTCTACCTTCTACTATCACCTGCCTTCCAAAAACCTTTTTAGTTTAATAAGAGGGGGATTGGTAAACATTGACTTCAACAAAGGCCCTGAGGCGCAGCTACCTGGGCTTTTTTTCCTCTCTGGCACCTAACACAATTTCCCCTTAATCCTTGTCCTAGCGGGCACCTAATGAGTGTGGCCAAAGTGAACTTTGGAATCAAGGGGGAATAAGGTCTCTGCAAGTAGATGCTTGGCTGAGGCCTGACACCCACGGCACTCAGATGATGACTTGCCTGAGGTGATAATGAAAATAATTATATAGTTAACTTACACTTACTGAACTCTTATTATGTGGCAGATGCTGTTCTAAGCATTTTTCATCCACTAATGCACTTAATTGGGTCACACAAATTCTGTGTGTGAATTATTATCCCCATTTTACAATGGAGTAAACCTTTAGTGTCAGAAGGTCAGCTGCTTCTCCCCAGGTCACACGGCTAGTGAGTGGCAGGAATGAGCCCTGAGCTCAGAGCTTATGATCTTACTCACCACAATAGATGCCCAATAACTACTAGTTTTCATTTTGCTTGGTTTTGCTTAAATTTAGAAGAGCCTTAACTGAACCTTCTTTACCACAAGGCCAGAGAAGACAAACTCACATGATGGTTGCTTTGGGGAGGGTCTTCAACACCTCACTGACTTCTCTTCTCCCAGGATCCTCTAGGGTCTTAGTGCCTCTCATTACCTGAAATGTGAAAACGGAACTGTTGAAGGATGATGGAAAATGAATAATTAATGTGGGATTAACTGCTGTGGGAAACAAAAGGAAATAGTCTGACCTTCCAGCTGTCAGGAAGTGATAATTAGCTAATACCTCAAGTCAGTTTCGTTGGATGGATGAAAGCATTTTACTGATCTCGGGGCAAATAAGCGCTCAGGATCACGAACAATGGGGCAATAACAATGAGAAAACAAACATGAGAAACATGAGCTATATATGTTTGCTTAGTTATGTTCACTGGTGCTCTTCAGGAGTTTCCAAAGTGTCCTTGATTTACCTGGAATCTTAGGGTATTGTGGGTGTGTAGAGAAAGGGTTGAAGAGCTGTGGCTTGTAGGGAGGATGGAGAGGGGAGACGGTGCGTGTGGGTGGGAGTCAGTTTGTCTGAGATGCAGAGGAGCATTGGAAAGTGGAGGCTAACTTGGAGACCTGTCAGTCACAGCCTCAGGACCAACTGGTTAGTTTTTCATTACTTGATTTGACTAAAAGTTCCTGCGGGATTGATTCCCGGCATGGAAACACAGCCTTCTAATCTAGACCTCCGCTACTAAAATGGTCATAAATATCTGCTAATTACTACCGTTGTGCAACTCGTGACTTCATCATGGCTTCTGGCAGAGCAGATGGAACCAAATCCCAGGCATTACTGCGGTGCCCATCTTCTCCTTGGCGTTTAATGAGCACAGCATGGTAGAAGCCCCACAGATGATACAATGACATCATCTGGTCCCACGCTCATCCAGGGTAACACATTTTTCAAAAGGCCATCAGGCCTTGGAATCCTCCACAGACAGATACTCTGTGATGTATAAATATATACCCCCTTCCCCAAATATGGCAAAATAAGTCACTATTAATAACTCAAAGAGTCATGGGGATTCAGGCAGTCCAATTCCTCTGCCAAAAGTTCAGAATGTTTGCTCAGTGCTTTGATTTTTTTTAAATTCTGTTCTTGGTTTGCTTCAGTACATTTCCTACTTAGCGATTCCACTGAGTTATGTGTCAAACTTCATCTGTGACCTTACTAGGACATACCAGAGTATGAAGGACAGGAATGGGAGGACTTTAAAGCTATTGGGCTTTAAAAATGATGCATGCCTAATAAACACTTTTCATTCCTCACTAGCTTAGTAACCATCACTTTTACCCTATATGCAGAAATTGCTAAAGGGAAAGTAAGGAAATATCCTAAGTTACTTATATTGAAAATATTATATTAACTGTTTCTTGAACATTTACTATTATTATTGATATATTGACATATTCTCTATGTCACAGGCAAGCTGTATAGCAACCCTATGGAAGAATAGGTGTTATTCCCATTTCACAAACCAAGACTCAGAAGTTAAAGAACTGGCCATGCTGACTTTCGGGGCTGGAATTTGAACCCAAGGCTCGTTAGCTTGAGCCATATGAAACTGTCAATAGTCCTGCATTTCTGAATAAAATTGGCAATTTCATGATTCAAGCTAATAGTACAGTGTGTTGCCCTTTAAAGGAATCCCAGAATCGATTTCTGACATAATTCTTGAAGACTGGCAGCATTTTGATCAGGAAATTGTATAATACACTACTGGGAGTAGGGGTGAGGGGAATTGTAATGTAATCTATTATATTTGTACCAATTATTAACATTGCAAAAAAGCCAAGATATGAAACTGCACTAACAATGGCAACATTCTCTGATGCATTCCATCTGAAAATCTCCATATTTAATCATGCTCACCAGACTTTTCCAAGCATTGAAATTTCTATTATTTAAAAGTTAATGATACGAAATGTGATTTTGATAGATTGTGTGTTTTAATGAGCAAGTAACCTATAGGTCTATAGAATGGATATATTAAAAGGATATTTTGGAAAAAGCAGTTCCATTTCTTGGGAATTACCTGGGGCCAATATCTTAGTGCTTTAGATAGAAGTTTCTGTCTATGACAAGTAATTTATCCAAGATTTATTCTCTTAGAAATAATGTATAAGAAACCCAAAATCTTCCTTTTAACTCCCCCAAATCTTCCTTTTAAATCATAGTTTAATTCATTGATATAATTAGAATGGGAACAATTAAGGCCACTAATGGTGATTGTTGTATTTAATAGATATCTACTAACAGTGGCTTGTTAAGTACATAATTGGGAAGATTTGGTGTCATAAATTTGGATCAAGAAATAGTCAGTAAAGTGTCAATGAGATTTCAGGCATGAGAGGAATCTAGTTTTACTGAAGGGGAAACTGAGGCACAAGGATGCCAAATAATTGACAGAGTCATTCAACTCATGGGTGAAATGACAGTTAGTAGCACCAATTCTTCTGATTCCTAGGCCAGTGTTTCCCACTTGTGCTAGCCTGAAATTCTTATTACTCCCAGAGAAGTCATGTTCTTTTCCTAATCCAATCTTGTGGGGGAAGACCTATTGTTTGGGTGGGATCTTTTTGATTAAATTGTTTCCATGGAGATGTGACCCACCCAATTGTGGATGGGATCTTTTGAGTAGGTGGTTTCCATAGAGATGTATCTTCATTCAAGGTGGGTCTTAATCCTCTTACTGAGTCCTTTAAGAAGGAACCATTTTGGAAAAAGCTTCAGAGCCGACACAGACAGAGACATTTGGAGATGCAGAAAGAAAATACTCCCAGGGAAGCTGTTTGAAACCAGAAGCCAGAGAACCAGCAGATGCCAGCCACATGCCTTCCCAGCTGACAAACGTGTTCTGGACCCATTGGCCTTTCTTGAGTCAAGGTATCTTTCCTTGAATGTCTTAGTTTGGACATTTTTAATGGCCGTAGAACTGTAAACTTGTAACTTAATAAATTCCCTTTATAAAAGCCAACCCCATTTCTGGTATATTGCATTTCTAGAAGCATTAACAAACTAAAACATCACCCTAAGATCGTAGTTTGCTCCCAAATAATGTTTTGTTCCTTACTATCTACATTTTCTTTTCCTTGAAATCATTCGTACAAATCATAAAAGATGTATCCAGCAAACTGATACATTAAGGTGAACCAAATATCCTATATGGTTACTTTTTAAATTATTTTTTATTTTTATTGACAAACCAAAACAACATCATACAAACATGAATATTCTTAACATACAGATATTCCATACTTGGTGTACAATCGATGGCTCACAATATCATCACATAGTAGTATGTTCATCACCATGATTATTTTTTAGAACATTTGCATCACTCCAGAAAAAGAAATAAAAAGAAAAAACTCATACATACCATACCTCTTACCCCTCCCTCTCATTGACCACTAGTATTTCTATCTGCCCAATATATTTTATCCTTTGTTCCCCCTATTTTTTTCTATACCTATATGGTTACTTTTAAGATGGAGTAGAGTAAATGAGAGTTTTCAGATTTGTTGAAACCAAATAATTTCAATTTTTCAAGCCAATTCTAACTTATAAAGACTCAGGAAAGAAGATGGGGATTTGTTGCTAAAATCCAAAGTCTGATTGACTTTGCTCAGGACCAGAAAAGATTTCCTTTCTTTCTTTCTAGACTTTATGTTTACCTCCTGTGTGGAAGGCACCAGATTTGAGGATTGCAGGTGACTCAAGTTTCCCACTCAGTTTTATGAATAGAAATCTGAACCAACATAAAGTTAATGATAGTTTTGTATTATCACATGTCAGTCAACAAAGCAATTGAAGAAGAGCAGTGCTTTAAATGGAAGAATTACTAATATCTTTTTTTTTTGCATGGGTAGGCACCAGGAATCGAACCTGAGTCTCCCATACAGCAGGCAAGAACTCTGCCACTGAGCCACCATTGCCCACCCACTAATATCTTTTTTAATATAACAATTAATATATAGAATAAAGAAAACAAGTATATTGATTGAAGTTTGGATTATTCAGCTGGTTTCTACATTAACAATGACTGATTCTATAAAAATTGGAATGTTTAGGAAATAAATCATATTATTATACCAGAAAAGACCAGCACATAATATGGTGGAGAATAAAGTAAAAGATGTCCAAACTTCATTTTCTTTTATTTCTGTATATGCCTTTTGAGCATTCTGAATATTACTCTTTAATGATATAGAGAAGGGAAATAAAATGTAAATGCAGCTTATCAGAATAAGCAGTCTTTTATGCATAAGAGTAATTTTTCAAAAAGAACATTTATGAACAGTCCTGGATTCAAAAGTTTCTTATTCATTCAAAATGTCTCTTTGGCTTTAGACCCAGGTCAATGAGAATACCTCCTTTCATCTTAAGTAGTTACCCATGGACAGAGTAGCCCTCTGGAGACACTGGGCTTATAAACCCATACCCGCATTAATACAAATGTGCTGCGTCGGTGCTGTGTCTTCATTGGTGGAAAGTAAGCTTTTGTGACTGGTGTGTGATGGATGTGAACCTGAGGGATTGCGGGTTGATGTTGCCAGTGCCTGGATAAAACGGGAGACTGTGCTGGCTCAGAAAGTTCCTTTGGATTGACTTGATGCTCCTTTAATCACCACTGTACAAATGTGACTTGCCCACCTCTGAGTCTTTTTTCCTGGGCTGAGCAAAGGCTATTATTGCTTTCCTGTCTTCTGCATGCTCTCTAAACTAGCTCAGAGCCCAGAGAAGATTAAGAGAACATGGAAGGAGTGGAAAAAGGGAAAAGGAGGGTTTCAAAAAGACTTTACTTGACTATCAGTCCCAGAAACTCTCAAAATATTCATAAAAGGGGAATAGAGATCATCCATTAATGATATTTTATGGAATGCTATAAACATTTGACACTATACTAAGGTGCTTAAGTATGCAAAGATGGTGGTGACATAATACCTGTTTTCCAGGTACTTAAAATTTGATAGGAGAGTTTATATATCATGTGTAAAGTTTTGGAGGATAAGGAAAGGTTTATGTGTAATGACAGGTAGTCCTTTCAGGCAGGATAAGTGGTTAGCTACTGAGGTGATATATGGTGCTCTGGGAAGACTCCTCTTACAGTGTATGCCAATAGACGCCAGAAACGATATAGTTAATTGTCATCTTTTCATATCCAATGCTGCCTTCTTATTGGTGTAACTTTTCTAAACTGTTACAGGAAAAGTCCGCAAACTAAGAATAGTTGATCCTCATTGTTTATTACTTTGCAAATTCACCTACTCATTATTATTTATTTGTAACCCTAAGATAAAAGCTTGCAGTGCCTTCACCATCGTTCATGAACTTGCACAGAACAGCAAACCTTTTGAGTCACCCAACACTCACGTCCCCAATGGTGGTAGAACAAGGTGATGCTTTGCTTTCTTGTATAATGGTCCCCAGGCATACTGCTGAAGTGAGGTCTGGTGTTCCTAAAGGCAGGAAGGCTGTGATGTGTCTTTCGGAGAAAATGTGTGTGTTAAATAAGCTTTGCTCAGGCAGGGGTTATAGGGCTGTGGGCTGTGAGTTCCATGTCAATGAATCAACAATATATGTAAAATAAGGTGACTTTAAATAGAAACACACATAAAACAAAGTCATTATTAATCAGCTGATGAAAATGTGATCAGAGGCTCACAAGAATCTAGCCCTATATACTCCCTAGAAGCAACTGTTTAGTATTTATAGAACATAACGACCATAAATAACAAGAATCAATTGTACTTGATAGTATGAAAGTTTTTCAGATCACTTTATTCCCTGACAAGAGAGAGAAGGGCCCCAAACTCAAGCACTGGGTGTCCAGGGGAAGAGAAAAATACATTAGTAAGAGTTTGTTGGTTGCTAGGAATCAAGTTAAACCTCATTCGAATCAAAGTAAAATAAAGCCAGCAATCTTATGGTCGCTCATCCACAAGCAGGAGGCAAAGTCCTGCAAGACCTCATAGAGAGCAAAGCCAGGAATTAGGAAGTCAGAAACTCCAATCGGTCAGTCTCTGTTCCTTGACTCTTATGTTTTTGTCTTTTTTCTACCTTTTTCTCTCAGTTTTTTTTTTTGGTATGTTGTATGGTGGGGATCACATTTCATTTTTTCCCATGTGACTATCCTGTTACTGCAGCACCATTTGTGGAATATTTTTTTGGAGGCGGGGAGTGCACACGTCGGGAAACTCAGGTCTCCCACATGGCGGGCGAGAATTCCACCACCAAACTACCCTTGCCACCCTCCTCTTTCTCTTTTGATTCCTCTCCTTGCTCCTTTAAGCCTGGCTAGTTTCTTCTCTCCATAGACTTTGGCTTCCTCAGTTTTTGCTCTCAAATAACTGGGATTGCATTTGGCCTTGGCTGTTTTTGTACCTGTGCCAACCTCAGCTCTGACTGGATGTATCCATCTCAGGTCCAATCCACAGCCAGCGACAGTAGTTCTGTAATGACTCAGTTCATGGGAAAGTCCGAGTGTTACTCATGAGTGCACCTCTGGGCTACTCAGGGCTGGGCAAGGCAGACATGCGGTGGGGCCAGGGCCACCGAGGCCCATCCTTCCCAGCAGAGACAGGAGTTTTGTGTGTGTGTATGTGTGTGTGTGTGTGTGTGTGTGCATACAGATAACCCAAAGCATGCTGACCACTACCCCAAACCAAATATATCCTCCTCACATTCCTCCGGCATGGCAGGCAAGAACTCTGCCACTGAGCCACTGTGGCCCGTCCTCACAGTGTGATTTGAGTCGAGCCTTACTTGCTGAGGGTAAGGCCTCTGTTTGCTATCGCACAAAACCAAGTAGGATAGTTTTTGGAGCATGGGTAAAAATTTGGTTTCTGGTTCTCTCTGCTTTTTTCCTCCCCCAACTACAAATTTAACAACAACAACAAGCTGCCTACCTCATGGGGGCACAGCTGTCACTGTGAATGGGGTTAAGAGAATTTTTGGGTGAGTTGACAAAATAGAATTAGGAACTGAGGTACTTTAAATTCATTCATTCATTCACTCATTCATTCATTCATTTAGCTTCAATTAGCCTCTATTCTGCGCCTTATGCTATATGAGTAGAAGAGGCTTTATATGCCAAAAGTTTATTCTATCAATCACTCTTTTGGGTATGCATTGGCTTTCCAGTGAACCATAATCTAGATTTCACCACTGAGAAGTTCCCAAACTATTCCTGGAATGTATCATACCCCCAAATTTCTAAAAGTAGAGTATTCATAAATTTAGATATATAAACAATGATAGTTTCTGGCTCTAAAATTAAATTCAATCCAGTTCCTGGAAAGAAAAACTAACCAGAAGGCCTAAAATAAACAGAATATTATCAGCACCCCCCGCCCCCATCCCCCCTGAAGAGTAGCTTTAGTGTGAGCTTCCAGTTGTAAGGAAACTCGCTGGGTTTGCTACAGACAGATGTTTATATGTGTTTTTATTTTAATTAATCTAGTGTTAAGGACTAGAAAAAGAAGGAAGGTGATCATTTGAGAAGGATATTTAAATAGTGTATTTTGAGGGCTGCATCTGCTAAAGATATATTTATCTTTATAGATGAGTTGTTCTAGCTATTTTTAGCTGATACGGATAGTCAGAAGATTAAACTAGGAGTCAGGGGCCTTAAATTCAAGTCTTCACTTTGCCAATATAAGGTGTATAAACGTAGGTAAGACCCTCGCCTTCCATGATCTTATGCTTCTTTGTCTTTTTTTCACAATTCATCCAGGTATTAAGAGGATCAGCCAAGAAGCTGAATGTTAATATTCTTTGAAAACTGAAAAATACCATTCAGCAAGTGTTTCAATTTGAATGAAAAAAATTAGTAGTTTATTGAAAAATCACTATTTTTACCTAACTTTGCTATCGAAGTTGTCTTACAAAAACTCACCTATCTCTTGTTGGTAATTATTTAATCAAATATTCCATCTCAATATGTTTTTAACTAACATACCTTATATTGAGGCTGTGTTTATCGTCTTAAATGATGATATTAATCATATTTTAAATATGAGCTAATTAAAGCATTCATTAAAAAGCAAACAAATCTGCAAAGTGGAAATTCATTAAACAAAGCAAATAATATATGCAATACCCTTCTAAAGAAAAGTCTAAATTTTTAAATTTCAAGTTATTTTAAAACAAAGGATAGATTTTGTCATTGAATCTAATCCACAGACTTACTAAGACCAGGCTATGCTTATCCAAAATATTGCAGTAGATACTATATGGGGTGACAAGATATAAAAAATCTGCCTCTGTCCTTGAACAGTTTATAATCCATTGGAAAGGATAAGATATAGGGAAAGTTAAATAAATATAAATGCATTATTTGGCACCACTATGCACATTTCATTAGTTTCTATTAATATGTACTGACAGAGGAGACAAACAATTAATCCTTTAACACTAAAAATAAAGCAACATCAATTTTAAAGAACAGATCTTCAAAACTAAACGTACCTTTATTACCTCAAATAAGGCTTAAATTACTGAATTATGTTTATCGAGTATCCAATATAGTCTCTACATAGCAGTGACAACAAGATGTTCCTAAAATTTTAAAAGTTTGATTAATGATGGGCAATGATGCTGTAAAAAAATGGGTTTACCAGGAGGTTGGAAAGCTGAAGCATAGATAGATTGCTCAGGAATGCCGAGGCACTGATTCTCTCACCTGATACCCCTGCTAGATAAGAATGGGTCTTGCTGAGATAAAATTTGGTTCAAACACAATAGAGTACAATTATTGTAAACATTCTCTTAAACTGAGACATAGAGAGTATAATAGAGAATGTTTGTATAAATTCTTCCTGAATAGTGATGTAAGCCATAGTTTAAAGGGCCTGGGGTAGAACAAGAAACTAAGCTTCTCAGACTGTCTGACCTGCAGATGAGTCAAAAATTGGAGTTTATGAACAAGGATTTTAAAAGTACCTATGATTAATACAGTAAAGAATATGATGAAATGATAGACAAAATATGTAAAGGATGGTAAATTTCCCTGGAGAACTGGAATCTATAAAAAATCAAATGGATATTCTAGAACTTAAAACTAAATATTTGAAATTAGGAACCCAAATGGATAAGTTTTAGAGCAAATTAGACTAGTGAATAATGAGCTGAAGCAGTAAGCTAGAAACCAGGTAAATAGAAATATCTACCCTGAAGCACAAAGAAAAAAAATGAGTGAAAACAACTGCAAAAACATGATACTTGAGGGACATTTAACATGCATATAATTGACGTTCCGAAAGGAGAGGTGAGAGGGAATAGAGGAGGAGCAATATTCAAAGAGATAATGCCTAAGAATTTTCCAAAGACATCAATCCATAAAGAAGGTCCATGATCCCAAAGAAGGAAGAACACAAAGAAAACTGTAGTTAAGCACATCATAGTAAAATCACAGAAAAACAAAAGTAAAGAGAAGAATCATAAAGCAGCAAGTAGAATAAAAGATATTATCTTTAAAGAAGCAACAGTAAGATTAAGAGTTGACTTAATAACAGAAATGGAATGACAACTTTAAATGCTTACAGAAAATAATTACTGATCTAGAATTATATTCTGCAAAAGCATCCTTCAATACACTTTCTAACAAATAAAAATTGATGAAATTTGTTGCCAGCATACCTGCACTAAAAGAAAACCAAAGTTTCCTCTCTGGATTCCTGGTTTGGGCTTCCAGTTAGCATTGCTTTTAAAATCGTTTTGACATATTTAATGAAAATGTTAAATACGTAGCTAAAAACACTAAAGGGAATTCTTTAGGAGAAGGAAAACAATCCAAATCAGAAATGTGGAAATGCATGAGAGGATTAATAACAGCGAAAAGGGTAAAATATATGGGCATTTTCTAATTACTATTATTTATACAAAACAAATTTGTGGGGTCTTATGTAGTATAAAATACATGCACAACCAAAAGCCAAGGGAAGAACACAAAAAATCAGGAGGAGGTACATAGTCTAAGAGATGTAAGTGTCCAATAGTATCAAAGAAGTGGTAAAAGTAATAATTTGCATAATTTTGTAATATATTAAGGATATATGTTATAACCTGTAGAATAAACACTAACAGACCAATAAAAGAATGTATAACTTGAAAGTTATTAAAGTGAATAATTTTAAAAGTTTTGAATAATCTAGAGGAGGCAAAAAAGAGCAAAAAAGTAGTTTGAAGGAAATGAACATAAATGACCATAATTGAAGAACGTAACAGAAAACGAAAAATAAGATGGTAGATATAAACCCAATTATAACAGTGATTACAATAATTGTGAATGAACTAAACTTGTAGTAAATGACTAAGATTTGTCAGACTGGATTAAAAAAAAAACATGAACTATATGCTTTAAATACAATGTTTAAGCAATTTTGAAATAAAAGCATAGACAAATTTACCATGCAAACACTATCTCACTCCACCAAAAGAAACAGCTCGTGTAGCTATACAATATCAGGCAATATGAACAACTTTATAAGAGGAAATATTATTAGAGATAGATACAGTTCAAAATTATAAAAGGGTAAATCCAGTAAGATAATATTACAATTCTAAATCTCTATGCATCCAATAACCTAGTTTCAAAGTAAATTAAGCAAAAATGGACAGAAGTATAAGGAAAGTGACAAATAATCACAGTGGGAGATATTAACACATCTCTTTCAATAGCTAGAAGAATGAGGGAAAAAAACCCCACAACAGCTCAGTACAGATATAGATGACATAAACAGCACAATTAACAGATCTGATCTAACTGAACTGTTAATAAAATCGCACCTAGTAAGTATCAATTCATATTCAGTTTGAGTATTGTGCTGGTTTGAAACTGTTGTGTACCCCAGAAAAGCCATGCTCTTTAATCCTCATTCAATATTGCTGGGTGGGATCTCTTTGATTGTTTCCATGGAGATGTGACCCACCCAATTGTGGATGGTACCTTTTGATAAGGTAGTTTCCATGGCAATGTCTCCACCCATTTAAGGTGGGATTGCTTACCAGAGTCCTTAAAGAGGGAACAATTTTGGAAAAAGCCTTAGAGCAGAAATAGCCAGAGACTTTTGGAGATGAAAGAAAATGTCCCCAGGGAAGCTGTTGAAGAAGCTGGGAGAGAAAGCTAGTAGATATCACTGTACATCTTCCCAGCTGATAGAGGTGTTTGGAAAGGCATCAACCTTTCTTGAGTGAAGGTAATCTCTTGTTGGTGCCTTAATTTGGACATTTTCATGGCCTTAGAACTGTAAACTTGCAACTTAATGAATTCCTTTTTAAAAAGTCATTCTACTTTTGGTATATTGCTTCCTTTAGCTTTAGCAAACTAAAACAACTATACATGGAAGATTTACTGGCATCAACCATATGCTCTAACATAAAGAAAACTTTACCAATTTCCAAACATGAACTCTTTCAGAATGTTTTTTTCTGACTACCATAAAATTAAAATAGACATTAATAACAAAAATAGAAAAAGAACCAAAATGCCTAAAAATTAAACAAACTCTCTAAATAATCCATGGGATAGAGAAAAAACAAAATAGAAATTAGAAAATATTTTCAACTGAATAATAATAAAAATACAGGTCAAAGCTTGTGAGAAAAATCTAAAGTGGTGTTTAGAAGGAAACATTTATCCTTAAATGCATATATTAGAAAGAATAAAGGCAAAAATCAACAATTTAAGCTTTCATCTCAAGAAGGTAGAAAAAGAATAGCAAATAAAACCTAAGGAAAGAAATGATAAAGAAAAAGCAGAAATTAAGGAAATGGAAAACAAACACATAGTAGCAAAAATCAACAAAGCCCAAATTTTGTTCTTAAAAAAAGATAAATAAAATTGATTAAAAAATTTAAGACACCAATAAGACATAGAGAAAACATAAATTAGAAACAACAGCAGTGAAAAGAGGAGATACCACTATAGATCACACAAACATAAAAAAATAATAAAAGAATTCTAAAAACACCTTTATGCTGATAAATGCTTTGAAATGGACAAATTCTTTGAAAAATACAATTTCTGAAAGCCTACAGAAGAAATAGAAAATATGAATTGTTCAGTATCTATTAAAAAATGGAATTCATTATTAAAATATCTTTCCCCAGGCTCAGAAATGCTCACCTATGAATTCATCCACCATTTAAGGAAAAGTTAACACCTGTTTTTTATATTTCTTTAAGAAGAGAGAAACACGAGCACTTCCCAGATTTATACTGAAAACTGCATAACCTTGATTTAAAAACCTGGCAAGGAATTGAAAATAAAAATTTCAAGCCAACTTTTCTCATGGACACAATTGAAAAAAATCTTAATAAAATATTATAAAATCATATCTAATGGTATAGTAAAGGATAGTACATCACAACTGAGAGGCATTTAGTCTGATCGTGCAAAGATAGTTTAAAATTCAAAAATCATAGATGTAGTTTAACATATTAACAGAAAAAGGAGTAAAATCACTTTATCCAAAATGCAGAAAAAGCATGTGATAAAGTCAATGATAATAATGATAAAAGCTTTTAGTCAACTAAGACTAGATGAGAACTTCCTTAATATGGTAAAGAATACCTGGAAAATACCACAACAAATATCATTCACAATGCTATAGCATGCTGAAAATTTCTCCCTTAAGATTGGTCCTGAGTCAAAAAGGGCCACTCTTACCACTTCCATTCAACATTGGAACTGGAGGTTTAGCCAGCGCAAAAAATGGCAAGAAAAAGAAATAGACCTGTCATTACTGGACAATAAGATTGTGCACATAGAACAATTTTAAAGAATCTATAAACAAATACTTAGAGTTACTAAGTGAATATAGGACGGGCACTGAATACAAAGATGTTTTAGTTTCCTAGGCTGCTTAAAGCAAATACCATGAAATGATTCGGCTTGTACAATGGGACTTTATTAGCTTACAGTTTTGGGGCATCCTCAAGGTGATGCTTTCTTCCCACAGACCAGCTGCAGGTGATCCTTGCCTCCACGGTCACATGGCAAGACGTGGCAGCATCTGGTGGTCTCTCCCTTCTCTTCTGGGTTTCACTGACTTCAGCTTCTTGTTTCCATGGCTTTCTTTTCCTTTGTCTGAATTTCATTCTTTTATAAAGAAATCCTCTTGCAAGAGGATTAAGACCCATCCTGACTGAGGTGGGACACACCTTAACTGAAGGAGCCTCAGCAAAAGGTTCTTCTTACAATGGGTCTAAACTTACAGAAATGGATTAAATTTAAGAACATGTTTTTTTTTCTGGTGTACATACAGTTTCAAATCACCACACTCCACCCTCTAGACACCAGAAGACATGTTTTTTATACATGGAAAATACATTCATTCCATCACAATATCCCAAAAGCCTTAACTCATTTCAGAAACAATGCTAAGTAAAAAGTTTCATCAAAATCAGTTACAGATGTGGTCTGTCCTGGGGCATTGTGGTAGTTAGGTTCAGGTGTCAACTTGGCCAGGTGAAGGTGCCTAGTTTTGTTGCTATGGACATGAGCCAATGTCATGTGAAGCTCATTTGTTGCTAATTACATCTGCAGTCGGCTAGGAGGCGTGCCTGCTGCAATGAATGATGTTTGATTTAATTGGTTGGTGCTTGTATGAGAGAGCTCAACGCAGCACAGCCCAAGCAGCTCAGCATACCTCATCTCAGCACTCACAGCTCAGCCCCGTCCTTTGGAGATATAGAAAGGAATCACCCTGGGGAAAGTTGTTGGAACCAAGAGGCCTGGAGAAAAGGCCAGCAGAGATCTCCCTGTGCCTTCCCATGTAAGAAAGAACCTCAGTTGAAAGTTAGCTGCCTTTCCTCTGAAGAACTACACATTTTTAACTAAATAAATCTCCTTTTATTAAAAGCCAGTCCAACTCTGGTGTGTTGCATTCTGGCAGCTTTGAATAGTTATAACAGGCACTATTCTCCCCTGTCTGTGGACCTGTGAAACCTAGAGAACAAGTTATCTTCCAATATACAAAGGAGGGACAGGCATAGGATAAGCATTCCCATTTCCAAAGGGAGAAACTGGAAGGAAAACAGGGTTCACGGGTCTCAAACAATTCTGAAATCCCGCAGGGTATACTCCATTAGACTTCAAGATCTGAGAGTCACCTGTGGAATGATGCTTTGTCCTCTGGGCCTGATGGAGTGGCAGCCACACCCTTTTCAAGTGCTGTGCAGTGGCTATGTTTTCCCTGAATACTGAGTAAAGACTCCACCCTCTGAAAACACTGGGGTGGTAGCCAAGATTGTCCGCAATCCCTGGGCATAGAATCCACACTTGTCAAGCATTTGGATGACAGCCAGACCCTCCACAATTCCCAGGGCTCTGAGAAAACTGACCAGGGTGGGGAGGGAGTAGCACTCTTCCTAAACAATGGGGTAGAAGGCCTGCCCTCTCCAGGTATCAGGCAGACCCAAACTTTCAACCCTTTCTTGGCCCAAGAAGATGTCTTCAGTCCAGTCCTCAGCTTCCATGGTTCTTCCCTTGAGTAAGTTTTCCTTTAATCCGTCCCTTTTCTGTCTCTTTTAGTTCAGGTTGGTAGTGGTTTCATTCACACAGATCTTACAAAAAAAAAAAAAACAAAACTTGTCAGTTTTGAATGTAGTAGACAGGGATCCAAACCTTCAGAAAGTAGGACTTTCCACATTTTCTTCCTGGATTACTGCACCTTCAATCCTGATCTGCATGAAATGGCTGATGGGATGCATGTTCAGATAAAATTTCAAGAGGAGTACTATTCTCTAAAGGTTCACTTTCCAGCAGCTCAGAATTCTTGAAACCGTCAATTTCTGGTTTCTTTGTGCCCAGGAGTCCAGTTCTCTGTTTATCCCTTTCCTCTTGCATGTTTCTACAAGTTTCGAGGAGAAACCAGGCTGCACTTTCCACATTTGGCTTGGCAATCTCCTTAGCCAGGCTGCACTTTCCACATTTGGCTTGGCAATCTCCTTAGCCAAATATCTAAGCTCATCACTTTCAAATTCTGCCTTCCATCAGACATCAGAACTCAATTTTGCTTTTTATTTTAAAATTAAAAAAAAACGACAACAAAGAAACACAAACATTCTTAACATATGATCATTCCATTCTACATATATAATCAGTAATTCACAATATCATCACATAGTTGCATATTCATCATCATGATCATTTCTTAGAACATTTGCATCAATTCAGAAAAAGAAATAAAAAGAAGACAGAAAAAATTCATACATACCATACCCCTTACCTCTCCCCTTCACCGATCACCATTTCAATCTATTAAATTTGTTTTAACATTTGTTCTCCCTATGATTTATTTTTAATCCATATGTTTTACTTGTCCATCGATAAGGTAGACAAAAGGAGCATCAGACACAAGGTTCTCACAACCACACAGTCACACCGCAACAGCCATATCATCATACAATTATCTTCAAGACACATGGCCACCGGAGCACAGCTCCACATTTTCAGGCAGTTCCCTCCAGCCTCTCCATTACAACTTGACTAACAAGGTGATATTTATTTAATGCATAAGAATAACCTCCAGGATAACCTCTCGACTCTGGAATCTCTCAGCCACTGACACTTTATTTTGTCTCATTTCGTTCTTCCCCCTTTTGGTTGAGAAGATTTTCTCAATCCCTTGATGATGAGTTCCAGCTCATTCTAGGATTTCTGTCCCACATTGCCAGGAAGGTCTACACTCCTGGGAGTCATGTCCCACTTAGAGAGGGGAAGGGCAGTGAGTTTGCTTGCTGTGTTGGCTGAGAGAGGGAGGCCACATCTGAACCACAAAAGAGGTTCTCTTGGGGGTGACTCTTAGGCCTAATTTTAAGTAGGCTTAGCCTATCCTTTGAGGGATTAAGTTTCATATGAACAAACCCCAAGATTGGAGGCTCGGCCTACTGCTTTGGCTGTCCCCACTGCCTGTGAGAATATCAAGAATTCTCCACTTAGGGAAGTTGAATTTTCTCCCTTTCTCACTATTCCCCCCTAGGGGACCCTTAAAATACATCCCTATTCACTGTTCAAATTGCTCTGGGATTTATCTGGGCATCACTCTGAACAAACCTACAAAATCTCATGCCCTACACAAGGTTCCAAGTACTATGGTGCAGAACTCATTTTGACAAATTCGCACCACATTAAAACAAGGCTCTCCTTTCCTCAAGTTCCAAATAACACATTCATCACTTTCTTCTAAGACCTCACCAGTAATCCATATTTCTACTAACAGTCTTCTCAAAGCAATGTAGGCCTTTTCTATCAAGTACCACACAATTCTTCCAGCTTCTATCCATTACCCAAATCCAAAGTCATTTCCAACATGTGTGCTATTTGCACTAGCAGCACCCCATTCTCATAAAGGTACCAAAATCTCCTTTAGTTTCCTAGGCTGCTTAAAGCAAATACCATGAAATGGTTTGACTTGAACAATGGGAACTTATTAGTTTACAGTTTTGGGGCTGAGAAAATATCCGAATCAAGGCATCATCAAGGTGATGCTTGTTCCCAAAGACCAGGGTCTAGCAATCTTTGGCTCCTCTACCACTTGGCAAGGCACATGGCAGCTTCTGCTGGTCTCTCCCTTCTCTTCTGGGTTTTATTGATTTCAGCTTCTTGCTTCCACGGCTTTCTTTCCGTTTGTCTGAATTTCATTCTCTTATAAAGATTTTGTCTTATAAGATTCTCTTGTAAGAAGATTAAGATCCATCCTGACTGAGGTGGGTCACACCTTAACTGAAGGAGCCTCATCAAAAGGTCCTACTTACAATGGGTTAATAGCCACAGGAACGGGTAAAATTTAAGGACATGCTTTTTCTGGGATACATACAGCTTTCAAACTACCACAAGAGGCAACACAAAAAAAGTAGTCATATTTGTACCTAAGAGCCATGGGCAAATAGAAAATAAAAATTTAAAAATACTATTTAAAATAGCATCAACATATAAAACACAGAGAAATAAATCCAATTAAAAATTTACAAAACCTCTAACTGAAAAGTACAAAATATTATTGAGAAAAATAAAGGAGAGCCTCTCTCTCATATGAAAATGCAGAGAGCCACAATAGCCAAGACATTCTTGAAGAACAAAGTCTGGAGGACTTACTTGATGAGATATCTGGAATTGTTATGATAATCAGAAAAGTGAGGTATTAGTGCAAGAACAGAATCGCCAAACAGAACAGAAAGACTCCCCACATATATGATCACATAATTTATGACAAAGTAACCCTGGAATGCAGTAGAGAAAAGGGTGTTCTCTTCAATAAATGATTCTGGGTCAAATGGTTATCCATACGAAAAAATTGCTTGTTTGTTTGTTTTTTACCTCTACCAAACATTACACACAAAAACTAATTCCATATGGATTGCAGAAATAAATTGAAAGATAAAAGTTCTAGAGAAAAAACATCTTCATGATCTTGGAGTAAAGCTTTCTTAAGTTGGAAACAAACAAAATACTAACCACAAAAGAAAACAAAAGTGGATAAATTGGACTATATTAAAGCTAAGAACTTCTTTTGACTAAAAGATAACATTAAGAGAGGGAAAAGTAACACTCAGTGTGGGAAAAATATTAAATATATATTTAAATATATATACCTACACACATATACAAGCACACAAAAACATAATAAGATAAAAGACAGAAATCCAGACTATGTAATGAACTGAAAAGCAATAAAAAAAGACAAACTGCTCAATAGAAAAATTAGCAAAAGCCTAAACAGACACTACATAAAAGAGGATGCCTACATGGTCAATAAACATATGAAAAATTACCCACGTTCATTAGTTATCAGGGAAAGGCAAATTAAAAATACAATGTAATACCACTACCTACTCACCAAAATGGCTAAGATAAAAAAGATGGAAAAATAATTAGTGTTGGAAAAGATGTGGATTAACAGGTATTCTCATTTACTGCTAAGGGGAAAATAAATTGGTATCAACACTTGGGAAAACTGGCAGTTCCTACTAAAGCTGATCATGTGCATAGCTTGTGACCCTGCAAATACATTCCTAGGTATATACCCAATAGAAATGCCTACCAAAAGAGGTACAATCGAGTGGTTATGACAAGAGTACTTGTAATAGACAAAAATTGTAAACTACCCAAATGCCTATCAACAATAAAGTGATTAAATAAACTGATATACTCACAGTGGAATACTATACAGTAGTGAGAATAAATGATCTACAATTAGACACCAAATTATGAATGAATCTCTCAAGCATAATAATGAATGAAAGAAAGTCAGACACAAAGAGTCTATATTGTATGAGTCTACTTATATAAAGTATAAAACAGGCAGAACTATTACTATTCATTGTTAGAAGTCAGGAGAGTGGTTACAATTGGGAAGATTAGTGACCAGAAGGAACACAGAGGGGAGTGGCTTTTGGAGAGCTGGCGAATGCATTGTTTCTTGATTTGGGTGGCGGTTACACAGGTGTGTTTCCTATGCTCTGCTAATCCTCTTCTGTGTGTGCTACATGATTCTTGTTTCATGACTGTCTTTGCTGGAACTTTTTTTTTCCCATCAGAATGGTTGAACAGTACTCAATTTCTGCTTATGTAATTATTCAATTTACTTTCCATATGCATATTTATAATTATATATAATCGAGGTTCTGCAAAATGCTTGCTTCTCATAACTTATTACTGGGGATTGGCTTTTCTCCCTAGGTAGTCCTTTAATGTTCTACATCTTTCTGGTACGTATTCACGTTTTTTCATCCATTTGTCTCTCTTTTCTGGGTGATCACCATTCTAATTTACTTATGATATTGTTCTGCCTCTGCATGCTCTGTTATTGCACTGATGAAAGGAGAGGAGAGAGAAGGTCTTTAGTAGAAAGAGTAATTTTCTGATTGGGGCAGAATCATGATGCCATTGTATTTTTTCTTATAATTTAAGATTTTTGCTTAACTGCTTCCCATTCTGCCCAGTGATGGCTGTTTCATATCCAACCAATCTGAATATATGGTCTTATCGGCAGACAAAGCTCTCCTGTGGCAATGGATTCATCATGCTACAATAGCATGACACCACTAAGCATGAACTCTTCCAACTAACTGCTCTTGTCTATGATTTCACATTCACCAAGTATATTTATGACGAGGAATGCGATCCCCAAAGTGTTCCTATAGGCAGAGAATATGATTAGGCTGACACCAGGTTCTGATCCATTTGACTCTTGCTCTAAATTGATAGGTTGGTATTCTTTTGGTTTATATAATAAGTCATTTCTCCTGAGCAACTTAACTCAGGGACACCAAAAATATCAAGAATCTGTATCTGCAAGCTGTGCTGTTCTGATGTTATCAAGTTTAGCCTATCTGGAGAGCCACCATCCAACTTTCCCCTAGTGACATCCTACAAACAAACAAGCAAACACATTTTGATACTCATTGGGTCTATCCATATTCTGCTTTTGAAAATAGAAGCAAGGTTCTCATGGCTTCCCAACAAGGGAATTTAGAAAAAAAGGAATTTAGAGATCTATTGGTTTAATAAATACAATGGAGTGAGTGAAAAATTCTACTTTGAGATAAATGTGGACAACTGCCACAGTAAGCATGTTTTCCGTCATGCTGCTATTTCCGCAGAGTAGGAAATGTCAGCGAGCAGACTCATCCTCCAGCAGCCTGTTCAGATTTGCACCTGACCTCTTTTATGGAAAAGCTTCCAATGAAACCTTCCTTGGTTTCCTTGGCATTCTAACACAATGCAAGAGACAAGTAACGGCATGTCAAAATTGCTCTCTGGAAAGAGTGATTTTTTTTTCTTTATTTTTGCTTTTCTCTGAAGTTCAACCCCCTTTCCAATGCAGACTGGGATCGCCAATCATCACTCCTGACTAAAGGTCTCCACCCAGGATGTTTCCCACAGTATCCCACTTTCAAGTCCCCAGGGGCTTTGAAAACCTCAGACATGAAGACTGATGGACTTATTCCAGTCTGCAGAGGCCCTGAGAGAATGCCATTGAGAGTAAGGAAGGGGTGAACCAATGGCGAGTCCTCCAAATCAAGGCCTGCTCTACTCTGGTACAGATGGGGAGCCAGATAATTAGTATAAACATAATGATGGTGAGATACTTCTCCAGCTCCATTTATTTTGTATATAAACCTAGGTTCAGTTCCCATTAGGTTCAACAAACATTTATTAAACTTCTGGGCCATGTTAGACCATTTCCAAGGCACCAGGGCAATAAGGACGGTGACAGGTGATCAGGGTTCACTTTCCCATGCTTACAGCTTTACGGCTTCCAAAGCAGTTTTCATGTGGCTTATCTCAGTGGAACTCATTAGAGTATATTGAATCTTGTCTCCCACAAAGACATGTTCAAATCCTAACCCCTGGTCTGTGAATGTGAATTAATTTGTGAATTTTTGAAGATCCCATTTAGATGAGGCCAAATCAAATCCTAACCCCTGGCCTGTGAATGTGAATTAATTTGTGAATTTTTGAAGATCCTATTTAGATGAGGCCAAATTGAATCTAGGTAGGCTTTAATCTGTGTGACTGGAGTACTTAAAAGCAGAGGAAATTCAGACCCCGTCAGTCAGAAGAAGCCAGAGAATGAGCCAGAAGATCACCATGTGACAGAAGCAGAAATGCAAGTCAAGGAATGTCAAGGTTTACCGGCAAAACAGCACCAGAATGTAAAGACTCCAGGAGAAAAGCATGGCCTGGCAATACCTTGATGCTTGACTTCTAGTCTCCAAAACTATGAGATAATAATAAATTTCTGTTTAAATCAATTCATTGGGTGATATTTGTCATAGCATCCCTGGCAAACTAAGACACTTATGAAATCAAGTAGTACATATATTGCTGTTGCATTTCCATTTTATAAATGTGAATGCTGAGAATCTGAAAGCCTGAGTCACTTAGTTAAGAACACGCAGTTAATTAATGAAAGTTCTGGGACCAGAACCCAGGGATTTGATTCTTTACTCACTGCTCTATTTCACCACCTCACCTTTTTTTTTCCCCATATAATTATTTGGAATATTATTAGAGGGTGTTTTAGAACCTCCGGGAGACACTACTTTCCTTGCTCATAATTCTAATTGTTAATGTCATGGACAAGATGAGCCATAGAGATCATATTACCACTGCTTACCTCTAAGAGATAACTTTCATGCCTAACCATTTAGTGGTTTCCTCCAAAATTATATTTTTATTTATATACAATTCACTTTAAGTCAAACACTTGGTCAATAAGAAATGAGTAAGATCTAAAATTCTAAAAGTATTGACATTTTTGAATGCCAAAAGTGCATATTTCCTGTTGCAAATATTTTGGCTCTCTTTTTATTAGATCCAATTTGGAATGGAATTATATATTGTTTTATATCTTATAATCATTTATAACAATACTACACATTCCTGGAGGAAAGCAACGATATCATGGCTCTGGGAGTGTGGCCAGGATTAACAATATTTGCCTAGTGGAATTTAAATTATGGCTGACCCTGCTACTCCCTAAATAGGAAGCATTAGAGCTAGTGATTAGGTAAGAGACTAGAGTCACAGACTTGGGTACCATCTGATCTTCGGCAAGTCACATACACCAACTAACCCTACTGCCCTCATCTAGAAATTAGGGATGCTAATAGCTATTTCTGAGAGCCCTCATAAGAATTAAATGAGAAGCCTAGTACGCAGAAAGAAGGTGTGCTGGTTTGAAAGTATTATGCACCCCAGAAAAGCCATGTTTTAATCCTGATCCAATCATGTGGGAGCAGCCGTTTCTTTTAATCCTGATTCAGCTCTATAGGTTGGAAACTTATGATTAGAGCCTTGTATTTGCTGAAATTAACTGAATAAGTATTTGCACCATTGCTGACTGTGTAGTGGAAAGTTTATTCTTTTCTCTCTAAATTTTATTTTATTTTATTTTGGGTTAAAAATATTTAATTTAATTTTATTATTGGCAGGCAAATAATGGTTTAATGGTTGGTCCAAATTAGATATTACTTAGAATAAGCAGATATCACCTTTACAAAGCTCTGATAAATTAATGACTACCATAGGAAATTATATTTTTAAAGGTCATTAAATAGGAGTCTGAATGCTTCATACAGTTCTCTTAACTGAGTTTGTTAAATATTATCTCTATTTATCAGCAGAGATAAATTTAGCCCCAGTTTTGAGGGCTATAATAGCATTTAGGAATTCAATTAGATGATCTCTTCAGGCTAATAGCAAGCAAAACGGAAATTAGAATACCTACCATTTATGACTAAAATTTTAAGAGCAACTGTAATGCTATGTGCATGGTTTTGAAACCTTGAAACCCTGAATTTTATAAAGCTAATTTCCATCTGCTATTTCATTCCTAAGACTGAGAATTTTGAAGTATTAAAAAAGGGCTACTGGGCGGGCCACGGTGGCTCAGCAGGCAAGAGTTCTCGCCTGCCATGCTGGAGACCCGGGTTCGATTCCCGGTGCCTGACCATGCAAAAAAAAAAAAGTCTACTTATTTCTCTTATTCATAATTATGACCAAGAGAAAATTATCCTTTGGCAACCTCTAAGTTTCCTCATTTTAATGCCTGTTTGGTAAACAGAAACGTAATTTACTAGTGAGATTAGTACTAAAATTTTCTGATTCCTTATATTTTACTTTATCTTCCAAACTTTCTACAATGAGCACATAGTA
Organism: Myrmecophaga tridactyla; assembly: GCA_004026745.1. Lineage (NCBI taxonomy): Eukaryota > Metazoa > Chordata > Mammalia > Pilosa > Myrmecophagidae > Myrmecophaga > Myrmecophaga tridactyla. The sequence continues at coordinate 13,602 of PVIY010008966.1, read as the reverse complement.
CTTTTAGAATTAAGACAAAAGGATTTTGGTTTTTAATTTATTTTTGTTTTTCACTGAAAAACAAAAGGTAGTATGGGACATGTCACCTTTACAAAGGCTGGTCTAAGAATGTGCTGTGGCAGAGAAAGACATACAGCTGTAGGTGTGGAAGTTGACAGCACCCAAGGAAAGTGAGACTCCAAACCTGGAAATGTGGACAACTGATCAATAACAAACATGTGAGTATGTGCATTATTTTAGTCAGGTTTGTGTGGCTATTGTAGCATTTATGTATTGCTCTAATTCTCAGACTACAGAATAGTGCCTGGCACATTGGAGGTGCTCTGTAAATATTTGATGAATAAATGACTGCAGTGCTAAGCCCCGGTAGCAATTATGGTACCTCAAAACAGGGGAGCATGGAATCACTTCCTGCCTAAGAAGCCAGGAGAGGTTTTGGCTATAGTGGCTCCATAAGTAGAAATCACTATTAGCAGAAACATTGACATACATGACTTAATCATGAACAACACACTGAAGTACAAGTTTCCAGTGTACTTTTTCTTATCACAAAAGCATTGTGGAACATAGAAAATACAGATAAGAAAAGAGTAGAAAAGTTGCTTTTTTTTTTAACAGAAGTATTGTTAAGACACAGGTATATACTTGGAAATGATCTTCTGTGCACATATGTAATTTATATATTTTTTTCTTTGAAAAAATTGGAATGTATGGTTTTGTAACTTTTACTTTACAGTTCTATGTCTCTAAGTACTCCCCTGCCACATTGTTTCTAATAACACGAGATGGATATATACTAATCCCTGTTGCAAAATGAAGTTGAGCCAATTTTTTTCTATTAGAAATAATGCTGCAATGAACATGTCATATCCAATTGTGATCAAGTTCTTGATGTCTCAACTACAAAAAACTTGCCTTAAGTTACTTTTGCTGAAGAACTAATGGGACTGACATGCTGGGGAGAGACAGGTGGGGCTTGTGCCCCCAGTGCAGAGCTAACCAACTTAGATGGGAAAGAACTGAGCCCAGACCTGTTCTAATGAGTTAGTATCTATGTCCTAACAAGTTGAGTCAGTGGGGCCTCCTGGGCAATAGCAGGCACATTATTATCAGAAAATCAAATTAAACTTTTGAAGTTGAGAAAAAACTTAAAAAATCATCTATTATCATATTCTCAAATTACTGTTGAGGTTAATGAAGAGACTAAAGGATTATTTTGCAAGCCTAGAACAATATGGCTAGGTTTTGGTAATCACATTGGGGTATGATACATTTAGAGTTGAAGACTGAGTAAATGAGACTTTGGGACCTATGGCTGACAACTCAAGGGGGCAAACACCTCCACATTCTAAGTTCAAGTGCAGCGAAAGTAACTATGCAGGACTTTCAAAGGGGTGATCTCAACCGGTTCTGCAATCCTTAGCCAGATAAACCAATCCAAACCTTGAAAATATTATGATGAAAGAAACCAGATGCAAAAGGCCACATACTGGTGATTCCTTTTACAGGAAATGCCCAGATTAGGCAAATCCATAGAGACAGAAAGTAGATTGTTGGTTACCAGTGGCTAAGGGGAGGAGGGGTTGGGGAGTGACTGTGAGGGTACAAGGTTTCTTTCTGAGATGATTAAAATATTCTAGAATTAGATAGTACTGACAACATGATGAATATACTAAAAACCACTGACTTGCATACTTTAAAATGATTAAAATGGTGAATTTTATGCTATGTGAATTTTAACTCAACAATTAAAAAGCAACCAAAAATTCCCTATCTAGCCTATATGCTAGGGAAGACAAGAGATAGATCAGATCGGTGAGTGAGCACTGCCTAGAGATGCCCCACTGTGGGCTCTCCATGGAGAGGGGATATGGGTACATCCCCCACCCCGGCCCATTTTTAGCTAAGTAAAGAGAGGTTCCAGAGAACCAAGCCACAAGCTGGCACACACCTCTCAAATTTGGAGAGCATGGGGACTGGAGCCTGTGGCTTCCCTGAATATTTATCTCTATAAAGTGAGAGAGTACTGGGTAAGAGATCTTGTTCTTCCATGAATCTTGGACAATTTACATAAACCAATGGAGCAGGCCAAGAGAAAAGAAAAGCAGGCTGCTGTAGTAAGGGAAGTGCACTTCCAGAGTTGTCAGGCAAAGGTATCTGTTTCCTGTGGACCAAGGCCTAAATCACATCGCAAAATCCCTACCAAGGGTACTGCCTGCTAGGGGAAGAGATGTCAATAGAAAACCCCTGTGTGAAGAAATCAGGGGCCCGGCAGAGCCAGTGGGAAGTCTCCGAAGAACAGGCTAAGTTTCCCACGTTAAAACAACAGGCAACACTGGATGGCCGCTGGTATCCAAATTACAACTGATTATAAGATTCACGTTAGAATTAAATGAGATGAAGTATGTGAAAGCCCTTCATAGAATTTAAGTGCTATTAAAGTGATCCTTACTAAGAATAATGAGGCCAAATTATGAAATTAATTCTGTAACAATTATTTCTCTAATTCCTTAAGTCTTTGATTATAACCTGAGAAATTCTGGGAATCACAGGGTTAGAAGAACCTTTGAGATTTCATCCACTGAAATCCCTGCCTCTAAGCAGAAGTTACTTCCAAACCCAACCAGAGACTCTATGCTACATGCCCACCACCCACCGCAGCATCCCAGATACAGAATCATGCCAAGTATCAATCCACTTTCAACTATCTATTGGAATCACTACCGAATGGTCAAAAATACCAACAGATTATGCCATGTGGAAAAGGCCAGAGGGATATCTATCAGTCCTATTTTAAACTGCTGAGAAGGCAACTCAACCATCTGTCTTGGCAACCCATTTCAGGCTAGAACCACACTGTCAGAAATGTTTCTCTTCTGTTTAATCTAAATCTTTCCAATAGAGCCTCAAGCTAATTTCCTCCCTTTCCATTTTCAAATAACTTGGAACAAAATCATTTACACAGTGGGTTATGGGATTATACAAGTCATGGGGTTGTGGTGAGTACACATGGGAAAATATATAAAACATTATTAATGATTAGAACTCAGTGCCTGGTATGTAATGATGACTCAATACCTATTTATTATTATTGTTATTATATGTATCAGGATTCTTTCAGTTACAAGTGACATAAACACAACTCAAAACAGTTTAAGCAAAAATTTTTAAAAAACATAAAATAAATAGAGAGGTGGAGAATGTAATGAAAAATGAAGTACAAGGGTGCAGCAGCCTTCTTTAGTAATATTCCCAGGGCTCCTCTTCCCTCTCTTTCCCTTTGTCTGTCAGGCAAGCTTTTTAAAATTTTTTATTTAAAAATTTTTTTTTGGCATGGGCAGGCTCCAGGAATTGAACCCAGGTCTCCCACGTGGCAGGCAAGAACTCTGCCACTGAGCCACCATTGCCCGCCTTCAGGCAAGTTTTTTTTTTAATTAATAAAACCAATCAACATACAATATGAACATTCTTTTTTTTAATCTCATAGTTGTATATTCATCAACATGATCATTTCTTAGAACATTTGCATCAATTCAGAAAAAATAAAAATAAAACAAAAAAATTCATACATACCATACCCACTCCTCCCATTTATTGGTCACTAGCATTTCAATCTACTAAATTTATTTTGACATTTGTTCCCCCTATTATTTATTTTTAAGCCATATGTTTTACTCATCTGTCTATAAGGTAGATAAAAGAAGCATCAGACACAGGTATTCACAATCACACAGTCACACTACGAAAGCCTTATCATTATATTATCATCTTCAAGAAACATGGCTACTGGAACACAGTTCTACATTTTCAGGTAGTTCCCTCCAGCCTCTCTGTTATGCCTTAACTAAAAAGGTGATATCTATTTAATGCGCAAGAATAACCAGCAGGATAACCTCTCGAATCTGTTCCTCAGGCAAGCTCTTTAAAGTGTACAGAGCAGAAGGCAACCAGCAGTTCCAGACTCAGCTGGAGTGAACAGAAGAGGTCCCCCATCCATCAGCTATTTACAAAATGACAAGTATCAGGCAGTGTTCCAGGAACTTCTACCAGAGCAGTGACCAAGACAGATAAAACCTCTGCCTTCATGGAGTTTACCCTTGAGTGGAAAGAAAGGATCTGTTAGAGGAAGGTGAAGGAATGCCAGAAAGATCAAAAAACAATTTATCCTCCACAAAATAAGGTCATGTTTTATACTACAATTAAAGTCAGCTCTTAGATTTCTCTTCTCCAAGCTAAGTAAACCCACTCTGTTTAAATAGCTCTTACCCCCTTGATAAATGCATGGAATCCCCCCAAAATCAGATCTTCAAATGGTTAAGTAGATGGGTAGATTTTGAAAGCATTTAGTTTATTTATACTGTGTTCCCATTTTTTGACATTACATTCTTTTTAGGCCATTTTGGTATTAAATGCAGGTCTTTCTCCCGCCCTCAGTTTCTTTTGAATAGGATTCTAGTTACTTAGTAAAGTACTGTAAAAATTGGGTCATTTACTAGTCATTTATAAAGTATTCTTTTAAGTCATTTAAATGGTATTACTCTGTGTTAATAATTTGAACTCTGTATTAATGAAGGCCTAGAGATCAAGGCTTTTTTTTTTTTTTGCATGGGCAGGCACCGGGAATCCAACCCGGGGTCTCCTGAGACCAAGGCTTTTGAGAGCCACAGGAAGTGTGGTCGAACATTAGAATATCTCAGCTTCTGCTTTTCTTCTGGAAGTTTAGTGAGGCATGCTTTCATGAACCATTTCGGGCTGTTTCTCCTTATAAAACTCAACTTTCCTTAAAACTGGAACTAATCAGAATCAAGTGGCCTCACCCGAAAATCTCTTGATTTACCAGTGCTATTCTGGATTTTTTCCACAAACTAGCTGGCTAAATTAACAGTTCACACAGTTCTTTTTGAACTAAGGCACTGGTCTAAATAGATTGTGCTACCACATAAATGGATTCAAGGGTAATGTAGGGACTGACTTTCAGTAAACTCAAAGTTGCTCGTGTGTATGTATCTCCCAACCAGGGGAGATGGTTGGTTGTCGTCATTTTTATTTTTTCAGCAATATCGTAAGTATTGTGCTCTGCTTGCAACTGTTTTCGTAATTTGGTGTTTAGTTTGCTTTTCAGTCTCCCTATCCCTTCTGCTTTGGTTAGCATCTCTTATTAAGGCAGTAATTTATTTCTTTTAATCTGTATATAATGACCAAATGGGCATTTTGTCTCTCCGCGCGGACATCCCTTCTGGGATCTATCCCGTCCGGCACGAGGCACAAGCATATTTGCAGAAAATGGTCTTAGGGTCTGGGATGTTTTTTCTTTTAAGTTTAATACCTTTAATTTCGCATTCCAGTCGGAAGGTCGGCTCTAAACCTTTGTTTTGCCTCCACCTTCCCGAATTGGACATCACCCCTCTGCCACCTCTAAGTTAGGAAAAGTATCGAACTTTCCCAGGGCTGTCCCCGCGGCGCTTTTTCTTTTCCTTCCCTAAGCAAATATACTTGTCCTTCGAGAGGAAATGTTCTTGACTTCCCTTTTCCCCCCACCTCCTCCCCCAAAACGTGAGCGGAGACGGAAGGTTGCTACTGTGCTTAGTTTATAAACCTTTAAAACCAACAGAACAGAGCAGATAAAACCTCTTTAGTCCTCGTCCCCAAAGCACGGCAGTAAGAGGCCAGGGGGCTGAGTGGATTGAGTGAGGAAATGTAACCTCCCGGCGACGACGAAGTCCATCCCCGGGGCACTGCTTTCCTCCGTCTCCCCGGTTTGTCCCCGTCTGTGGCTGGGCGTCTCCGCCTAAACCTTCCCCCATCATCACCACCCTGTTCCGAGCGGGACAAACCGACGCAATTGGCAGTGGCGGGTGGGAGCGTTCTCACCCGGGAGAGGCGAGCCGGGGCCTTGGGCGTTGACCCCACCGGCGCGCCGCCCTCGGGGTCCCGGGTGGAGGGGGAGAAGGAGGGGAGAAAGCGGCGGCGGGAACTCGGGGTAGAGGGCTGAGAGCGACGCCGGCCGCCGCTCGGATTGGCTGCGCCCCCGCCCTTTCCCCGCGCCGCGCGCCCCCCGCCACGCGCCCTTCCCGCGCCGGCTCGCAGTCTCGGGGCGGATTCTGGCTGGAGAGAGAACGCGCACCGGCGGGCTCGGGCTCCTCCCCCCCCCCATCCCCCGCACCGACCCGCGGGCGAGGCTCGGATTGGGGGCGCGTGGGGATAGAACCTCAGCTGTGCGCGAGAACCCCGGGACCTACAGCCACCGGAGCGCGGAGAGGCGGGGTCAACTCGCACCCGCGCCTCGCACCCCTAGCCCTCCGACCGGGCTCCACCGGGGGACGGGTGCCCCTCGCGCGGGCACACGCTGGGCCCGAGGGCCAGAGCGCCGAGGCGGTACCTTCAGCCGTGCCATGAAAAGAGTCCGGGAGAACCAAGCCGAGCCGTTGGAGAGGTTTCCTGCGCCCGAGGCTGTTGAAACTCCTCAAAGTTGAGAGCCAGCGAGAGGCTGCCGCCCGCCGGGAGCTGGAGGGAAAGGAACTCGGAAGATGCGAAAGTGACAGGGAGACAGACACACAGACCTTCAGAAGACACCACCATCGGAGGCCTGTCCCCGGAGCCTGCGAGTCTTCCCCGCTCGGTGAGTTGTTTCCTGCTTGGGCGGCTTGAGATATATTTCCGCGTAATTGTTTATAGGATGTGTTTGTGTATTTTTCTGTCTGTGGGGAGGAGTAAAAAAAAAAAACAACAATGCTAATAGCAACTTTTGAAAAGGAATTGTTTCTGCTTGTAAGATGGTTGTATTGATCGCCTGTGACTGTAAATGTCCGTTTTAATTAACCGTGAAAAGGCAAAATAGAGCTCCCCAGTGTAACATCAACCCTCCACTTCAAAAGTTAATAGGAAGGGAGCTAAGCAAGGTATGACTCTTAAGGGTTAACTGTAGTAGTTAACTCCTGCTTTCCCTTCCCCTCTCAAATATCGATTGTTTACCAGGCGCTCAAGTGGGAGGCTGAGCTGGTGGAAAAGGCGGCCGGGAAGGACTTTGAGGCGACCATAATGTTTCTACGTCTACACACACTGCCCCCCGTGCTTGGAGTTGTGAGACCGAGCTGCCGAGAGCTGCTGTGTTTGTTGGCGGTCGCGGTGACTGTGAGCCGGGGCGCTTCCGGAACGTGCCCCGCCGCCTGCATCTGTGCTACTGATATCGTGAGCTGCACCAACAAAAACCTGTCCAAGGTGCCGGGGAACCTTTTCAAACTGATTAAAAGACTGGATCTGAGTTATAACAGAATAGGGCTTCTGGATTCTGAGTGGATTCCAGTGTCTTTTGTGAAACTGAACACCCTCATTATTCGCCATAACAACATCACTAGCGTTTCCACGGGCAGTTTTTCCACGACTCCGAATCTGAAGTGTCTTGATTTATCATCCAATAAGCTGAAGTCTGTGAAAAGTGCAGTGTTCCAAGAGTTGAAGGTTCTGGAAGTGCTCCTGCTTTACAACAATCATATCTCCCATCTTGATCCTTCAGCGTTTGGAGGGCTCTCCCAGTTGCAAAAACTATACTTAAGTGGAAACTTTCTCACGCAGTTTCCAATGGATTTGTATGTTGGAAGGTTCAAGCTGCCAGAACTGATGTTTTTGGATGTTTCTTACAATCGGATCCCTTCCATGCCGATGCACCAAATAAATTTAGTGCCAGGAAAACAGATGAGAGGCATCTACCTTCATGGAAACCCGTTTATCTGTGATTGCCCCCTTTATTCATTGCTGATCTTTTGGTATCGGAGGCACTTTAGCTCAGTGATGGATTTTAAAAATGATTATACCTGTCAGCTGTGGTCTGAATCAAGGTACTACCATCAGGTGCTTCTGCTCCAGGATAGCTTTATGAATTGCTCAGACAGCATCATCAATGGTTCCTTCCGTGCACTTGGCTTTATTCACGAGGCTCAGGTTGGGGAGAGGTTGATTGTCCACTGTGACAGCAAGACTGGTGATGCCAATACGGATTTCGTTTGGGTCAGTCCAGATAACAGACACCTGGAGCCAGGCGAGGAGATGGAAAATTTTCATGTGTTCCACAATGGAAGTTTGGTTATAGAAAGTCCTCGTTTTGAGGATGCTGGAGTGTATTCTTGTATTGCAATGAATAGGCGACGACTGTTAAATGAAACTGTGGATATCACCATAAATGTGAGCAACTTCACTGTAAACAGATCTCATGCTCACGAGGCATTTAACACAGCTTTTACCACTCTCGCTGCCTGTGTGGCCAGTATTGTTTTGGTACTTTTGTACCTCTATTTGACGCCGTGTCCCTGCAAGTGTAAAACCAAGAGACAGAAAAATATGCTAAACCAAAGCAATGCTCATTCAGCTATTCTCAATCCTGGCTCCGCCAGTGATGTGCCAGCTGATGAACGGAAGGCAGGTGCTGGTAAAAGGGTGGTGTTTTTGGAACCCCTGAAAGATACTGCAGCAGGGCAGAATGGGAAAGTCAGGCTTTTTCCCAGTGAGACAGTCACAGCGGAGGGCATCTTAAAGTCCACGAGGGTGAAATCCGACTCAGATTCAGTCAATTCTGTGTTTTCAGACACACCCTTTGTGGCATCCACTTAATTATGTGCCTGTGTTTGTGTGATGTGGTTAATTATTCTCTCCATATTTAACTTTGTGTGTGGCCTGAAAAAATAGACAACAGGGCAGAAATTGTATTACAACCAAGAGGTCTTTTGAAATGGTTGATAGGAAACGTGGTAAGGCATTTTGGCTCTTCAATGTGCCAGGGAAAGATGGGGTTGTTTTCCAAAGCTTAGGTTCTAGATAGCAGTATCTTAGTCTTTAGCATCACTGCTAATTTCAAAGTTGGTCCAGAGGCCAAATGACTAACATTGTCCTTTTATTTGGGATTCTTAGAAGGAAAAAAAAAAGAGTTATGGTCCAAGTGTTCTTAAAAATAGACTTTGCTAACTTATTAGGACCGAAGTTGAATAATTTTAAAGAAAAGCACTAGTGTCCTATTTCATTGTTTAGATATATAGAAAGAAAACTAAAGCAGCAGTTATTTATAAGGTACAACTTGGATTTGGGAATTATTCAACTTATTTCATCATTTCAGATCAGGGTGAAAAGACGATACTAATAAAATTGATTGGATAATGTCCTTTATGATTTTAGATAAATAGTGCAATAAAGATACATTTGTTTGACTGTCTTCTTTCCATCCTGTACATTTCCTATCCTTGTACAAAAGATCTCATCGGAAGTTTAAAATCATTATTTGTTGCCATAAATATGTAGGTGTCAATACGAAAAATGTTTGGGTAACTTAAAGCTTTGTTCTAACAAAGTAATATTCGTTCATATGCTAGTGTATATGTAAATCTTAAACTTACATGAACTGTTAAATGGACTCTATTGTATTGTGTTTTGAGCAACTTGAATTAATGTAAATATATGTATCGTGTGACTTGTTCTGTTTTATTGGTTATTTAAAAACATAAAGATGTTTTATGTGACCAGATTATGCTATTTTATGTAACACAGCATCTATAGCAATTATCTCTCCAAAGTTTTTAGAGTTATAGTTTAGAGTTTATTTTTTAAAGGGGGGAAAAAGGGCTCTAAAAGTGTTCTAGACCAATTTGCACCTTCTATATCACATTTTACTCTGATACCATTATTTACTTCAACTAGGTTCGGAAGATATGTAAGCTGCAGCACTACAGAGAGCCTAGGAGACCCTACTGTCCCCATCTCTGCCATGAGGTAATCGTACCCAGTTTGGACTAGATTTCCTTAGCTGTAAATGTGGGTACCAGACCAGATGATTTTTAAGGCCCCTTTGTACGGTAGAACTGATGATTTTCTGGTGATATTAGTTCCATCACAGACTTACACTGGCTTTCTGAAATTGTACCACATAGAGATGGAAAGCAGGAATGGGAGTAGAATAGATTAGAGTAGGCCAAAGGGACCTTCCAGATTATCAAGCTCTTTCCCCTTCTTGAGGACGAATGAGGTCCAGAGTGGGTCTTAAGTTGTCCAAGATCACACAGCGAATTGATGACAGGAATGAAAAGAGAGCCCTGATTCAGTATTCTTCCTCGTGAAGATAAAAAGACCAAAAGAATTCCCTCCAAGTAAGGAATGGACATGAAGAAGGAGCCAAAGAATGAAAATAAAAGAGTAGTCAAAAAAACATCAGAGGAGAATAAAAAAATGCATTGCCACTGGGGCTAAGAGGGGTGAGGGTTTTTAAAAAATAGGAGAGGACAGCAGTGACAACTGCGGAGAAGTAGATGAAGAACGACTGCTGGCTTTGGCAGTGTTGCTTTTAAAGAACCGTACCAGTGAGAGTGGACACCTAGAGTGAGCTCAGCAAGTGCCAAGCCCTGCTCTCAGTGGCAGAAGCTGGTCAGCAAGGGGCTAAGGAAGTGTGCCTTTAGGGAATAGAATGCAGACCATGCATTGAAAATTCCTGTGCATGGTATTAAAAACATGACTCCTGCCTGTTAAACATAGACCTCACCCTTCAGACAAGATCCCCCAGACCCGAAGATGTTTACAGGCAAAATTTGTATTCCAGTTGCTGCCATTCAAATAATTAGAAAGAATTCTGTGATTATGTATGACCTTTGAAATCATCACCAAACTCTGCTTGCTACATTTTTGGAGAAACTCGGATTCAGATTTGTGCAGGGTCACACAGCTAGCTAGGCTGGACACGACGCAATCCTGTTGAAGCACTAAAACCCTCCAACAAAGGGAAGGGCTGCCTCAAAGGAAGTTGCAGAGAGGATCTCTGAGCTTCTTCTGGATTGGATCCTAAGGTCCTTCTGAACTTAAAACACTTTTTTTAAAAAAATAAATTTGTATTGTGGTACATGTATATACAGTATATTTTAACCAGGTTCATGTATATGATTGAGTGGTGTTAATTATATTCAGTGTTGGGCTACCATAATTGCCACCATTCATTACTAAAACTTTTCCATCATTCCAATTAGAGACTCTGTACCCATTAAATCTTAATCCCCATTTCCCACCCCTACAGCCCTAAAACTCTTGCTTGTAGGAAATAGATGTTGCATTTGTCAGGGGAATATGGACAATGCTTAGGAGTGGGTAGTTTGTACATGCTGATCTTGGCTGGTCCTGATACCCATGCCTTGGTTTAAAGCACAGGATGAGCTGAGATAATCTAAGATGCCTGTAAGCAAACAAAATAATAAAATCCTGAATAGTGAAAAGCAAAGTTGCATTTTGAGCCAAAGTAGGAAGGATAGTAACAAAAAAAAGCATGAAATTGAATGTTATGATGTGGAATTTTAAGTTCTTAAATGTATAATTTTTTTGGTAGGAGCCTGATCACAAGTATTTTAAATATAGGAACAAAACTAATTTGTGCTTTAAAAATTAGTCCTACTCAAAACTTTTATATAATTTTCCTTCAGAGTAATAATCTGGCTTTATGTAACTGGGTTATTCTTTTAAGCTACTTAGTATTTTTTATTCTATATTGTCAGAGAATTGAAAACTCACTGGAGAACGAAGCAAAGGTCATAGAGATGAAATTTTCCCTGGCTTAGAATATTTTTTTGCTGTAATGGAGACACCAAGTCCATTATTTCCTAAATGTTTATGATAATATATTCCATAGTTAATTGTGGGCTAAATTTCTTAAATATACTTTTTTTGCCTGAACAGGCACCAGAAATCGAACCCAGGTCTCCAGCATGGCAGGTGAGAACTCTGCCTGCTGAGCCACTTAAATATACTTTTAAGATTTATAATTTGAAAGAATGGCCTAAAACATTTTCTTATTCTGGTCAACTTCTGCATTAATCTTCACTTAAGTGTGTTCATTTTTAGTTCTAAATGGTTGAATTATTTGCACAGAAAAATGATTTTCATTTTTCTAAATAAATATTGTTCTAAAATATTACTCAGAAGGGATGTAGGTGAAACATGGGAGTGAAACAGGAGACGGACAGAGAAGGATACTTTGTTGGTTCGAATTCTGATAAGACACTTGGTTTTGGATGATCCTGTTAATCACTCTTAAAATAGGATTCAGCCTAAACATCCAACAACACTGTTAGCTTTTCCTTTTGCCGTAAGTGCTGCCTGATTAGTGACCCTTCCAGTATAATCTTGCCAAATGATTTAGCAATAGGTCCCAAACCAGGCTTAGCACAGAATCACGGAAGGAAGTTAGACGTGGGTTTCCAGCACCTACCCCTCTGCACATCCCCCAACTGGAGAGCCTGATTCAGGAGGTTTAGGGTAAAGTCTCTTAATGCATATTTAAAAAAAATACGCCAGGCAATTCCAATTTTGCCTATTTTGGTGAAAGACATCAAATTCTGTGTTTGGGGCTTTGTGACATACATTATTCTTACCTGTTAAAGGATTTATTAATAAAAGAGAAGAATCATAATGCTCCCTTAAAAAAACAAACCTATCTTAATATGTTAGAAAAATAAAGGAGCTTGGTTCTCTGACATTATATGAACCCCATGAGTAAATTGTTGGCTATAATTTATAACTTGTATTTTTCTAAATTATTAAATACCACAGAAGAATTACTTTGACATGACTAAATCCTTGATCCTTTAATTTGTTTTAAACTGACTCTTTTTAGTTTGAAAGCAGCTATAATAGATCAGATTTGTAACAATGAGCTTTGGAGCTTTCAAATATCAGATCATAGTAAAGTGAGGGCATGTTCCAGGGAAGTTTGATGCAGATTTCATCTGCAGAAAACCAAATTCTTTTGTTTTTCCACTATATTAGAATAATATTTTAGGTTCTTTCACCCATCCCTGCCCAACAACCAGCCCCCAAACCCATCTTTTGTATTTATGATACTATGAAATTTGGTGTGGAAAGATCATGATTAGTTTGTCCTTGCAAGTCTTATTGCTTAGTAGTATATAAAAAGTAGCACTAACACCTCTTGCCATAACCTCTTGAATAATTTAGAGGACTGGTAAAGGGCTGTAGCTTCTTGTGGATGAATCCCAGGGAGGAGTGCCCCTTTGATAGATTCCCAGTTCTGCCACTAACCAGATAGTGATACAGGTTTTCATAAGGACCAGAATACACAGAGTACAGAAGAACATTCACTTGGTAAGTTGTAAAATGTGGTATGTATGCAGTGTTTACAGTTGCTTCAATTTATTAAGTACCTACTAAGTGCCAGGCACAGAGTAAGAGTTGATGTTTATTCATTATCATATCTCATCACAACAGCCCCGAGAAATGGAAAATATTGCCCCCATTCCAGAAAATGAAGCTGAAAAAGGCTAAATAATTTATCCATGTAATCCATCTAATAAGTTATTTTTATGTCATGATAATTGTTTGCGAAATATTTCTACATAGTCCTTTTATTGGTTTTATACCTGTGCCGTTAAGTAAACTTCCTATAAATGTAAGCGTGGGGAGAGGCTTATAAGCCATTCAAACATAATAAAGATGGAAGTGATTTTTCTCCCCCTCCGGAAAACACGTGTTGCACGTGGCAAAATTGGAGCTCTCCCTAAGAAAGTATAGATTTAATAGACTAAACTCCTCTAGTCTATTGACTCCTTTTAATGTGGTTGCCCTGCA
>PVIY010008965.1:0-74544 GCA_004026745.1 Myrmecophaga tridactyla | reverse complement strand
GTTAAGAATGGTTGTTAAACTGGATTAGGGGATGACATGTCTCCACCCATTTGAGTGGGTCTTGATTAGTTTCTGAAGTCCTATAAAAGAGGAAACATTTTGGAGAAAGAGATTCAGAGAGAGCAGAACGATGTAGCCATGAGATGCAGAGAGTCCACCAGCCAGCGACCTTTGGAGATAAAGAAGGAAGACGCCTCCCAGGGAGCTTCTTGAAACCAGAAGCCAGGAGAGCAAGTTAGCAGATGACGCCGTATTTGTCATGTGCCCTCCCAGCCGAAAGAGAAGCCCTGCCTGTGTTTGCCATGTGCCTTCTCACTTGAGGGAGAAACCCTGAACTTCATCGGCCTTCTTGAACCAAGGTATCTTTTCCTGGATGCCTTTGATTGGACTTTTCTATAAGGTTGTTTTAATTCTCGGCCTTAGAACTGTACACTAGCAACTCATTAAATTCCCCTTTTTAAAAGCCATTCTGTTTCTGGTATATTGCATTCCAGCAGCTAGCAAACTAGAACACCCACTATTAAATATTATCCAGAATACAGAATTGACTCCTTAAAAAATCTCCTATGCTTCTTCTATTCAACCATCTTCTCCTCCAACTGAAACCCTGAAATCCATTAATCTGCTTACAATATTTTAGTTTTGCCTTTTCCAGAATATTATATCTTGGTGGGGTTCTTGGCAGTAAAACCCACAAAAGTGTTGTTGACTCCCAAGACTATGGTTCCCAAGAGATCCTCACTCTCAAGCCAGCTCATGTACAACTCTCAGCCATTCATCTGAATTACCATTAAAATGTCCCTATAAATTTATGGCTGTAGGAAGTTCTTCTACAGGTAAACAGGTCTCCACTGTAACTCTCTGGATTAGCCTGTCTTGAGAGACTTCAGGATTGCAGTTTGTCCTGAACCTTGGTTTTCTCATGGGTTCAAGAAAAGTCATTGATTTTTGGTTTGTTCAACATTATCCTATTTTAAAGATGGGAGTGAAGAATTCTAAAGTTTTGATGGACTTTTCAGATCTTTAAGTAAGAATATTGCGAATATGATGTACAAATTTGAAAGTTTACAGAGCAATCTAGCTTAGAGATACGTTTGTGTGTCCCTTGTACATAGCTGGTAATTTAAGTGAATGGCATAGATATTCCCTTGAGAGAAAATATGAGTATGAAAGGAATAGAAACCAATATCAATTCTGATGTGTCAATATTTAATAGCCAGGTAAAGGAGATGAAACAGCTGAAGTGCTGGGTGTCAAGAGCATCAGGAAGACATACAGAACGTTATGATAACACCAAGCAGAATGTTTCAAGGAAAAAGAAGTTGGAAGTATTGAATGTCTCTGCAGGGCAAAATCAGATAAGGACTAAAGGACATGATCACATATTAGTAGCTTAATTCTTGTTGGCAATCTTGGAATTATTTTAGTGAAATCATTGTGGGGTGTTACTTAGCTTTAAGTGGGTGGAAGGGTCAAGGGAAGGGAGTAAATAATTGAAATAAATAATATTTTAATGATGTGAGTTGCCTTATACATTTAAATTGGTTAGAGAGGATCTAGTTGAGAAATACAAGTCTGGTTATATGGAAGAGAAAGATTGCCCTTAATTGCCGGGTACTAGGAACGTTATTTCTAAAATTAGGCCTATGAAATCACAGATGATAAAGAAGACATACAGAAATATAGATGACAAAATAAATATATAAGAAAAATACCCAAAAATGTTTGTATGGATTATTTTTGATTGGTGATATTATCAGATTTTTTTCTTCCACTTTTTCCCAGTTTGCAATTAGAGGGCAAAAAGTATAAAACCAACAGCAACAGCAAAATATATTTAAAAAGCCAAGAGTGCTCTTTAGCTTTTATCTAACTTAGAATTCTTGTACAATAGACTCCATTCCTACCTTCATGTAGTTTACTCCTAGGAGAGGGAATGGTGAAGTATAAAGAAAATCTCATCATAGGATGAAAAACACCGATTGAGTTTGCATATGATGCTACATAGATACCCTGATTATTTAATAAAATAGCTTTTGGCATAATTTAAATGCCCTACTGGCTCCAAAATAGTCACAATATTTACTTTGGTAGTTCTTACTTTGGTACAACTCATCAAAATATATTTATTTATTTATTTATTGAAAAATCTTGACACACATGCAGTCCATCCATCACATACAATCAGTGACTCGCAATATTATCACATAACTGTGTATTCATCACCATGATCATTTTTAGAACATTTGCATCACTCCATAAAAAGAAATAAAAAGAAAAAAGAAAAATACTCATACATCTATATCCCTTACCCCTCCTTCTCATTGACCACTAGTATTTCAATCTACCCATTTTTTTTACCCCTTATCCCCCCCATTATTTTTTTATCCTTATGATTTTACTCATCTGTACATACTCTGGATAAAAGGAGCCTCAGACACAAGGTTTTCACAATCACACAGTCACATTATGAAAGTTATATAGTTATACATTCATCTTCAAGAATCAATCTATTGGAACACGGTTTAACAGTTTCAGGTACTTCCCTCTAGGCACCCCAATACACCATAAACTGAAAAGGGTATCTATATAATGCCTTAGAATGACCTCCAGGATAACCTTTCAGCGCTGTTTGAAATCTCTCAGCCACTGAGACTTTATTTTGTCTCATTTCTCTCTTCTCCATTTTGGTCAAAAAGTCTTTCTCAATCCCACAACACTAGAGTCCTGACTCATTCTGGGAGTTACATCCCACATTGCCAGTGAGATTTATGCCCCTGGGAGACATGTCCCACATTGTGGGGGAGGGCTATGAGTTCTCCTGTTGAAGTGGCACATCTGAGCAACAAAAGATGCTCCCTGAGGGTGCCTCTCAGACATAATTTTAAGTAGCCTTAGGGTACAACTCATTTTTGTGTGTGTCCAAGGAATGAAGCTGTACTTCTTAATTACTACTGAATTGCTCCTCAGCCCCCTCAAGGCAGATTCCAAACAATATAAAGGACAACTATATTTATTCATTAAAATGAAATTTGTTGCTATAAAAATGCAATTCTTAATCCCAATTCTATGTCCCCATAACTGTTTCTTAATAAGCTCTGATGGTTTACTAAATTGTCTCTTTTACTTGAAATTCCAAGATTTTTAACTTACTTAAAAGACAAATTTGGGAAGACTCATGACATGAATCTTTCATTCCACTTATAGGGAAAAGTATGAATAAATATGTTTTTCTTATATGTGAATCTTTTAATATACATGCTTTTTGGAAAAATATTTGGCTTTCTGTCTTTAATTTTAATTTGTTTATTTTGTTTAGTTGCTGAGATGGTAAATTATTGAAAAATGGCCAAATAAGTGATAACATTCATAAGTTTTATACTTTCCTAGTGTTTGTACTTATTTAAGCCTGTATGTATTATATTTTATGACATTTAAAAATTATTTTCTAACATAGTTACTTATGAGTGCAAATCAGACTTTAATTGAGAGGAGTAAATATCATCCAAGTGTGAATATGTTCCATTGACAAGTAAGAAAACAGTATATACAAGATGGCTTTTTTTGATAGATTTCTATGTTAATATTTGAAAAGTCTGAGGATGTGACCAAAGTAATTTCAATGTGACTTTTCTTTTCCAAATTAAACCAAAATTTCCTAGCCTGGAATTAGCGATGCTTTCTAATATGAAATGAAATATCTACCAGTACATTTTATATTAGCATTTCCTTTTGTGTAATAGTAACACCAAATAGATTTCAAGCATAGGCCCTGTGGGAATTATCACATATATTGTGACAAGAATTGCAATCAATATGATTTTATTGCAGAATCACACACTCA
This sequence comes from Myrmecophaga tridactyla, assembly GCA_004026745.1. Lineage (NCBI taxonomy): Eukaryota > Metazoa > Chordata > Mammalia > Pilosa > Myrmecophagidae > Myrmecophaga > Myrmecophaga tridactyla. The sequence goes on along the minus strand of PVIY010008965.1, from coordinate 70,700 downwards.
AAAAACTTCAATCTGAGGAATCAAGCTATGGCAATCTCATCTCAAAAATAACATGTAAATGGAATGAAATGTCAGAGAATACTCATATAAATTTATTAATCAGTACCAACTCCATTTAATTCACTAAGTGTCTGTGTTAAATAACATTGCCTTTCTGGTGCTTTGGTGCTCATCAAGATATCAGATGATTAAAAAGCATTTGGATAATATCTGTAATAAAATTAAGCTCACTGTGCTATGCATACCACTGAGTTCTGGGGACCAAAATGAAACAAATGCTTCCCACTGTCAAATTAAGTAGAGTAAATTAAGGGAAATTAAAAACAGTACTCCCTAGAGATGCAATAGACATAGTCTATTGTCATTTTCTCCTCCTTATTTTATCTCTAAAGACAGATGCCTGACAGCTTTTGTTTGTGAACAAGGATTGAGAGGTGACTCTAAAGGAGAAGAGTAGATGCCTATTCTTTTTTGTCTTACATAATTTCATCAAAACTCAATTCCCAAGCTGCCTGAACTAGCATTAACTTAATGTTTCACTTTTTGGTTTGCATGTTTTTCTTAGCTTCAAAAATGAGTTGTGTCTGTTTGTTTCTTTTAGTATATAGGCATTCACAGTGCTAAAATCAAAGTGTTGAATAACTATGTTTAAATAAGTTATATTCTCTTTTGGGCAAGTGTATGCATTAATTTCATGGACTGTGCCTAGAATTGAACATGTTTCTTTAGTTTGAAAATTCAGCATTCAGGAATTCATGGTTTAATCAGAGTTTAAAGTAAGTCAAGCATTTTTCACCTTTTAGAAATGCAAATTGTAAAATAATAATAATAGGAAGAGGAGAAGGAGGAAGGAGAAAGGCTTAAAGAGATCTTAGCAAATATTTCCTTAGAGAAGACCATTTGCTTGAAAACTGGTCATTTGGGGTGATCGTACGCAAGCACATCTTATGCCATGGCAAGAGCATAGACTTGACATTGGAGAGACAGACTAAATTCCCTTCATTGCTCTGACATTTACTTGCTTTGTGACTTTAAGCAAGTCATACATCTATGTCTATAATGCATATTAGTTCACTTTGAAGGCACTTAAATGCAGACTCAAATCCCAGCATAGTAATAGACTATCTTTCAGCATGTGTCATTAGACAAGCTGTCTACACTCTCCAAGCTTACAAGTTCTTAATTTATGAAAAATATTTAGGGAAATAAGTCCCAGCCCATGGAGTTATTGTGAATAGTAAATGATTTAATGATCTTATTCTAGGATAAACTTTCCGTAGGCCCTTAATACTTATCTATTTTCTTTCCTTCCCTTTTTTATCTTATTTTTTCCTTTTCTTTCATTTTTAATTCCCTCCTTCATTGTTCAAATGGAGATTAAATGATTGTCCTCAGAACTACTGTGAGTGTCAAAGAAGTCAAAGTTTGTAGGCAATACTGTCCTGCAGGCTAAATTTCTATATTGTATAGAATCATAAAGTGACTTTGTTATTAAACAGTGCGAGTAGAGAAAAGATCTAAATCAACTTAAATATTATATTGTCACGTTTGGGGAATGTCTGTTTATTGTTTGATAAATATCAGCAGATTTCATTTTTATTTATCTCCACTCAATCTACTGTCATACAAACCCACAGTCCATCTGCCCCCAATTGAGAATGCCTAGAGCAAGAGCTGTTGAAATTATTTCTGGCACCATTACTGCCTTATGCAACTCCAGTCAGAAGATAGATTTCATTTTGGCATTGGCAGAATCAGCATTTGCTTACCAACAAGTTTGAAAATTTCCCCCAAATATCTTCTCCACTGGCATTTCTAATGCCAATACCTTAATTTCTGTCATATTTCTAAATGCCAGTATATCTGAAGAAAACAGGAATTAAACTGAGGGCATTTTATTCCTTGGCACAAATTCATTTATTCTAACTAAATGATGGAGAAGAATTTGCAACATGCGCCTGCCTCACACATATGCATACTCACACATGGCATAATCTATGTTTTTCTCTCTCTCTCTCTCCCTACATCTATCCTTACCTACCTATCATCATAATAAGTATGCAACAAACTAATTTATCTAGGGCCACACAGCTAGTGATAAGCAAACAGAGAGTAGCTTCCATCCCAGCTCTATTTGGCTCTAAATCCTGGACTTTGCATATAGCAATTCCATTTTTTAAGGAACGTTTTCCATAGTTTTGATGCTTGGTATTCAATACCACTGCTAATATGAGATATAAAGTGAAAAAGAATAGCCATGCATGTCAAAATACTCAGGGATGAGAATTCTCTTCTTAAGCTATAAAAGACAAGAAAGAAGAAGAAAGCAGGCCACAGAAATTTATTATTTCCAAATACTTTTTGTAATCTCACAATTCAAAAGATTTTTGCTTTGAAATACCTTGGCACCATATAATAAGTTGCATAATACCAACTAAATATCTTTATTGAATGTTTCCTCTAAATGAAATTTAGGTTTATACATCCAAGCTCTTTCTATTTGAGGCTCCTCAACTGTTCGTGAGCCAGAAAAATGTAATTTTTTTCCATTTTTTTTGTCATTGTAAAAGAGAAAAGAAAATTCAAGCAGCACTCAACAATTGTACAGTTGGACAGAAGCACTGAGTTTCCCATTTATTCTCAGATGAAGATAATTCCACATAATACATGCTGTCAATTTAAGAGTTTATGACCGTCACTAAATCTAGTTGTTTCATAAGAGATCTAACTACAATTTCAACTACTTGTCAGAAGGCATTGTTTACCAAATCAAATCAAAATAAAACATTAAGACAGTGAAAGAAAAGAGAAAATAGCTATGCCACTGGCATTTTCTGGAAAATGCCCACCTGGCAAGTTCTATGTATTTCCAGTCCTAGATTCAGCCTTTGATTTTTACAGTGAGGTATGCTGAGATGCAAAACGTGTACAGATATAGACATCAGCTCAGGGTTTCAAACAGATCCTATGGTTTCATCCGGGGTCCTTCAATTAGTTGGCAGTTCAGTTTTCCCTCAGTGTAAGGTTTCATTTAAAATTAAGTTATCTAACCTTTATACTGACCTATGCATATGATCAGTGTTCTACAAAGTTTAATGACAATGATAAATAATAGATGATGACAATAATGCAACTAATTTGGAGGTAGACATAATCTAGAGCTAGAGTACAGAAATATTGCAATACCTGTGTTTAATAGGACCCCAGTTTTTATTTCTTAAGGGAGAAAAATTCACAGCTGCTGTCCACTTTGAGCGTTTTTCATTAAATCTAGGATTGCATTTGACCATGGTGACAGGTCAGGGAAGACCCATAGGTTTGACCAGGGAAACCGAACTGATTCTAATTCATAATACCAGTCAGACAAATTTTTGGATCAGGTCAGGCCCAATACAGGTAAAAATATCACACAAATAAATGAAGAGCATCAGAAAAACTAAGCATGCCACAGAAGGTGGAGGTGAAAATAAAGGCAGACTGAGGATGTCTGGTCTGGAGACAAGGAAGGCTTGTGGCAGTGCTATCCCTCTGTCTATTCCTTTCTTCTTGACCTTGCTGCTAAGCTGCTAAGCACTGCTTTGTGGTCACATGAGGTGAGAATTCACACTTGGAATCACTCTCCATGACAGATGGCTTGAAAAGAGAATCTTGTGTTGGTTTTCTTTCATGGTGCCATCTTTAAAAGCTAATCTTACTAAAACAATAACAACAACAACAAAACACTCTTAAAAGTGATTATAACTGGATAATTCTATACCTTTTAGAATTTGTTTGTGTTTACACCCTGTTTTAGTTTCCAAGTTTGCTCAAAGAAAATACCATGAAATTATGCAGCTTGGACAATGGGAATTTATTTTCTTATGGTTAAAGTCCAGGAAAATGTCCCATTCAAGGTATCATCAAAGTGATGTTTCCTTCCCAAGGAGTGGCTGCTGGTGATCTTTGGCAACTCTGACACATGGCAAGGCATCTGCTGCTCTTTCCCTTCTCTTCCAGTTTTCCTTGATTTCAGTGTCTTGCATTTATGGCATTTTCTCTGTATCTGAATTTCATTCTGTTTATAAAAGACTCAATAAGGTGTTAAGTCCCATCCTGAATGAGGTGGTTCCCACCTTAACTGAAGCAGCCTCATCAGCAGATCCTATTTATAATGGGTCCACACCCAGAGGAATAGATTAGATTTAAGAACATGATTTTCTGGGGTACACACAGCTTCAAATCAGCTGTTCAAAGAAATAAAAGCAAAAAGGAGATTCTATGGCTGGAATTTTAAATGGAGTTGGGAGTTCATTCTGAAGGTAACTCTTGTGTAGGTCTCAGCCAGATACAATGAACGAACTGTCACAGTATGAAAAGCCTCAAGCAGCAGTGGTCCTCAAAACCCCATCTGGAAACCATAGAGAAAGCTCAAGGTAAAGAATTTAGTTAACTATGTAACCTGACTGATGACTGAAGTAGCCCAAATATCCACCAACCACAAACAACTTGTGTAATTCTCTTTTCCTTTAAAAACCTTGCTGGAAAATGCCAAGGCAGAACACAATTTGGGTTGTTACCCGAGTCTGTGTGCCACAAATTGCCATTCTAAAATGCCAAATAAATGTCCTTATTGTCTTACAGATAAGTTTGTTATTTCTCAGTTGACATACCACACACCTCAATAGCAATTCTTAAGTGAGCAAGTTTTAAATAGTTATTATTCTCATCCTGGCATTCATCATGAGAATATATACTTTACTTAAACTTGAGGTAATTATTAAATTGTTCAGGTCCACCTTTAAATAAATATATTTCATATGATATTTTGATTACTATGAAATGGCACTTCCTCTGAGAAAAATTAAGGTGCAAATTTATAATGGATTTAAAAAAATAGATAAGGTATTATGTTAAGTACAGACATTGCATTTTGACTCAATACTCCAAAGGATTCTTCAAGAAAATTATCTCCATTTCACGGATGAAAAAACAAGAGGCTCAAAGGAACTAATTAGTCCTTGGTAATTAGTCCTAGACCAAACGGATCCAACATTTTGTCCTTGTTTTTCCCCTTTATTGTTCATCACTATAACAGGGGTAAGTGATGTTATATAACATGATAGCCATTTTCATGCATCTTAAAAGGGTAAGTAGAAATGATGTTCTTCCCATTTACACAATCAATAACCCTGTTTAGAATACTCTTTATAGGTAAGACCACATACCAGTCATTATGAATAGAAAATTTAAATAGTTGTTTCTTAAAAGAATCTGAATTCTCTTTAGGAGTTACCAAACCAAGAATTACAAGGTTATTCTAATTTTTCCAATGGCGGGAATTATTCTTAAGAATTGTAGGAAATTTGGACTTAGAAATGATGAACAATATCTGAAATAACCATTAAAAGTTTGGATTTGTTTACAAATTATCAAAATATGTTAGGAATTTGGGATATTTACCATCTCTAATACTGGCTTTAGTTAAAACTATGAGCTTGAGCTCACTGCCTAAACCAGCTTTGAATTCTTTGTATCTTCCATCCCTTTAAACACACTGAGCACATCTTCCATCCATCAAAAATATCTTAGAGAAATGTCACTCATTTATTCCTTAAGGTGAATAAGTCACTGAAATTCCCTTCCTATTGGAATTATTATTTCAAGTGTTTTCTGCATTGTGAAGTAAGTGCAGTCACCCAAAAATAATTTAATAATTTCAGATATCAGTCTAGGTAAGTAGATGGGGGATAGATGCAGGGTAAGAGAATGGGATGGAAACAATCAGGTATAACCTAAAATTTCTGGCATCACATCCTTAAGCATCCAACTTGTTCCCTTTAAGCATCCAACTTGTTCCCAAGCTGAGCTCTTTCTGAAAATGTATTTTTTCCTTAGCTCATGCATCTGTTACATAGTACAGAAATTTAAGTTAAAATTATAGCAGTAGAGTTTTATTAGTCATTTCAAAACAATATCAAATTAACTCCTTTCAAGCCCAATAGAATATTCAGAATACTTCTCCTTAAAGACCTCACTGTTTCCATTCTGTGATAGCAATAAAGCAATCACCCAAATATTGAATACTACAAAAGGACAGTCAACTCCGACAGTTTTGGCATTCTTCACAAATCTATTGCTATGAACAGCCTCAGACTTAGGAACAAATTGCTTAGTCCCATCTGGCACTGTTTTCTTCCATTGCTGAAAAAATACAATTAGCCTCATTCTTATTGTTTTACCTGTAATGATAAAGGCACTCTACATATTATGATGCCAAAACATGTGTTTAATTAGTTAATTAGAGAATTGAGAACTGCCATAGTTAGTTAACGGAAAGGCAAAGAGAGAAAAGTGTGAGGATATGAAGAGTTTCTGTGGAACATCCTCCCACAGTTGTGAGATCGTTTTCTGCCAAGTGGTTTATTTACATGACAGAGAACTGAAAATTTGATTCCAATTCAAATAGTGGATTAACACTACTCCTGGAAGTTTAAAGCATGAGTTAATAATATCTTTGGCTTAACCAAAAATGATATCAGGTGACATGTAGGCACTCCAACATTTTGAGGAAGGAAGTATTCAAGGTGAATGTAAAAGGAAGATATGGGAATGGGTTAATAATCCAATACATAAATATAAGAAGAGTTCTCATAATTTAGTGAAGGAAATATTTGTAATAAATAGGAAATATTTGTATTTTTATAGTATGTAGTGTGGGAAATATTTGTAGTAAACATATTTTAAAATTAGAGACTATTACAGCAATGTTTCAAATATGTGACTACTTTTTCATGGTGTTTTTCTTGTCTGTGCTCACTATAAACACATTAAATTAATTGATTATTTTAGGCTATTGTATTGTCTCTTGCTCTTCATATACTAGTCATCCTTTCTGAAATGGCTCAACTCATTCATGTTGAATCATTTCCTCTATGTTTTGTTTAACTTATGGGGATTAATCAGTGAGGATAAATTACTTGACACTATTGAAAAAAGAACATAGCTTAAATTATAGGCATGACCTTAGGAGCAATTTTTAAATTTTGCTTTTGCCAAATAAGTCATTGCTATTCCTTGCTTGAATCCACTTTTATGTTAATGTTTAAATTTTGGGCTTCCTGTAATATATAAGAATTGTAAATTTGAACTTAATACTTCTTATGTGATTTCTTTGGCCATGGGGAAAAAAAAGTCTTTCCCACTCAAGGACATTGTCAAAGGCAAGTTTCATTTAATCACCATATCAGTCAGGATTCTCCAGGGAATAGATGATATATTCATATTGGAAATTTTTAAGAATTAATAAAGGATAATTCACAAGATTTGGACAGTATGTAGGAAAACCTAAATAATGCAATATCGCAGGGTGGGCAATAGGATGGCCCAGTTACTGACCCTAAGTCTGAAGAGGGAGAAGATAAGTCTATAATTAGAACATCAAGACTGAGTAAACTGTACTAGAGGGCCACCTGATCTCATGTTAGGGATGCAGCCTGCTTGTGGCAACACTGAAATTAAGAAATTATGGAAATCATTGTGCGTGCCTTATCTCCATCCCTCCATTTATCTACTTGTACTCCCCAGTGGCCATCCCCAACCTAACACCAGAGAATAGGAATGATCTCATCAACATGGTGACATAAACAGCTACAAGGACCCTTTCCCCAATCAGTCAGTGAGGTAAAGGACAATTCTCACTTGTTCAGAACTCTGTAGGAAGGTATAGACTGGGAAAGGGTCCTACAAATGCTGAATCAAAGAAAGAGAGAAATAGCAGGTAGGAAAATTCCATCCTGGAGTGACTGGTCTCCTCTCCCCCTCAGAAGCAGTGATGGGGATTCCTTCTACCTCCTGCTGGGGTCACAAGCTGTAAAATCTCTCACAGCAATAAGACAGATCCCCATCTATATCCAGACACAGAGACCTAAGCCCACAGTGACCAACAGCAGGACTTAAGCTGCAGGAGAGGATGAATGCAAAATGGCAACAAGGAGGAATTTCCAAAATGGAGGATCAGAGAGGGAACTGAAAAATCTTCCCTATAAGTAGCAATTAGCCAGGCTACTTGGGGACCCAGAGGACAGTGGAGTGCATTACAAGGCCCAGGTCAGTGAGGCACAGAGTCTAAAAAAATGTAGACAGAGAAGTTTCCAGCCTTATCCTGGTGCCCATCCTCCACCCTTGAGAAAATAGCAACAAAAGGCCAGATCTTTATCTGAGGATGGCTGTAGACTGGAGCAGTTAGGGGAGACTTCCAGCAAGTAAAGTGGGGGATGTGGCCTTACATTGAGTCAGATTTTTGCTGGTGAAATGAAGGCACAGGAACTCCAAAGTTTCAGCCCTGCCCAGTGGAATGCAGCTTGCCTTCAGGAGGAAAACAGCTTCTTAGAACAATTGAGTCACTGAACGGCACTATCTGCTGGGTTGGCTAGAAAGTGCATGGTAATTGCAAGGCTTTTCAGAACCTCTCCAGACCCTATTTCAGAGCCATTGGAACAGGCCTATACCCACTGCATGAAAACCCAACCCTGTTTGGGCTGAAAAATACAGACAACCAAACTTTCAAAGCAATGCCTTAAAACAGATCCAGGTTTTACTGGCCAGTGAAAAGAAAAGCAGTCCTGGGCCAGCAACTGATTGGGGAAGTCAAACCACTTAGTTTCCCAGCCCAAGGTCTTTCCATGCAAGAGCCTGGGAATCACCAGACATATTTTGTCCATAGGTGGGCTCTCTGCCAAGATGCAACAGTGCCCCACCCCTTACCCTAGAGTTAGCAGCATCCATCACATATGGAGAACTGTGGTTTTGACTGGATCTTTTCCTGCTTGGGTACAGGCCCAGGGGGCTGCTACAGCTGGGGAGAAACAGGGTTGTGGAGAAGAGGTAGCCCAAGAGCACCATATATTGGGAAGACAGGGAAATTTCATGGCAAAACACTTTTCTGCCTAGCCTCTAATGGACTTCCAAAAAAGATTGTACCTCCTGAGTGAAGTCCAGCCTTGGTTTGGCTGGAAATAACTGGCAAACCAAGAACTAAAGGAGACATTCAATGAAAACCTAAGCAACTACAAAATCTTAAATAAACAAGGGAAATCAGCTTGATCACCATAACAAAGTAATCAAATGCCAAGAAAACAGCAAAATAATCACAAAGCACATAAAAGAGCAAGAAAATATGCCAATTCAAATGATCAGATTAAAAATCCAGGGGAGATACAGAGTTTAGGAAGACTAATCAAATATGTTCATACAAATCTCCTAAATAACTTCAATTCAATGGCTAAGAGATAAAGGTTATCAAGAAGACATTGCAAGACTATAAAGAAGAATTTGATAGAATAAATAGGAAAACAGCAGATCTTCCAGAATTGAAAGATACTGTAGATCAAATTAAAAATATCCTGAAGTCACTCCATAGCAAATTTGAAGAGGCAGAAGAAAGAATAAGTGAACTAGAGGACAGAACAGCTGAATTAGAACATACCAAAGAGCAAATGATGAAAAGATGGAAAAATTTGAATTGTTTCTCAGAGAAATGATTGACAATGTGGAAAGCACAAACATGAGATTCATTGGTGTCCCAGAAGGAGAAAAGAGGAGTAAAAGGCTATGATGATTATATGAGGAGATAATTGGTGAAAATTTCCCAAATAGTATAAAAGGAATATGCAAATTAAATAAGCCAAATGAACTCCAAATGGAATAAATCCAAAACAGCAAGCACACTAAAAGTACATAATAATCAGACTGTCATATGTGGAAGAGAAGGAGAGAGTCCTGAAAAGAGCAAGAGAAAAGTGAATAACCACATACAAGGGAAGCCATGTAAGAGTAAGCACTGACTACTCATTGGGTATGACGGAGGTGAGAAGGAGACAAGAAGGCAATGGGAAGATATACTTAAGACTCTAAAAGAGAGAAATTGTCAGCCGGGAATTCTTTATCCAGTTTGTTAAACAGGGTTCTAGAGAAATAGAACCAATAGGAGCGATCTGTAAATATGAGATTTATAAAGGTGTCTCATACAACCAAGGCAGGGAAGGGTCCAAAATCAACAGGACAGGCTGTGAAGTTGATGGCTCCAATGAAGGGTCTGGAAGAAGTCCACAGGAGAAGCTCACTAGCTGAAGAAGCAGTGAAAAACTCTCCCTTCTTCCTTAAAAACCTTCAACTGATTGGATTATCTCATTGCAGGAGACCTGCTTTAGTTGATTGCAGATGTAATCAGCCACAGATGCAGTCAACTGACTGATGATTTAATATACCAGTCTTCTGATTTATCAACCAGCCACAAAATATCTTTACAGCCATGGTCAGGCCACTGCTTGCTAACCAGACAACTGGCCAAGTTGACACCAGAACTTAACCATAACTGTTCACCTCTTGTCAAATTAGCAGCTATACACATCACCTTAAAAAACACTCAATTTCCAAATAGAACACGATAACAGACATGTGTTTCACCTAACAATACTCAATTGTCCTGCATACGATTGGATATGCACTACATCTCTCCAGAATAGGGTGCAAATCCTCACTCTTAAACTTCATATCTTGTAACTTAAATACCATAATATGAACAAATTAATGCATGTCATATGATAAGAGGAAAACAAGATATTTGCTTATGTACAAATGTAAACATATTCATAACAAAACAGGGAAGAAATATTCATACAATCACAATCCCTGTTTCTGTAACTGGTCACATGGTCATAGCTCATATTTATCACTACTTTCTCCTAGTACTCATTCCATGTTTTCTTTACCCTCAGCAAGCACTTCTGTTGGCAGTGTTTCTTTGCTAGGTGGGGTGACCCAGACCTTCATTCTTGAAGTTTTGGGCCATGGGTAGTCTTGCCTGGATTGGGTCATTGCAGTGTATTATTGACTTTAATCACATGACAAAGTAGTACTGAAAGATACCCTAGGGAATCTCCTAAACTCTTCTTTCCCTCAATTGTGTAGTTGTGGCCCTATTTACCCTTGATAGTCAGGATCAATAACCCCAGGCAGACAGTAGTCCCCATTTGTTCATGTTGATTCAGTGGCATGAGAAGCACAAAGTGGCAAAGTGGTAAATTTAATTTCCAGTTCAATGGAATCATTATTGTGTCTGCTGGAAGCAGCACTCCTCCTTTTGGTACCAACACATGTAGATGAGAAGAACTTAAGGTTTTAGGTGCAGGAAGCAAAAATTATCCTAGGGAATCACCAGGGGTGATAGTGAGTAGTGCCATACCCATTTCTACTCCTTGATTACTCGTCTCTTGAATTCTGGCTATGGGAGAAACAGCAGCTTAGAGTGCATGCTGATACAGTGTACACACAGCCTCCTGGAGAACATTGTCCCGGGAATTGCCACTTAGTTGGCAATTGTAATTGGGTCTCAAATGGTCATTCAACCATTCTATTAATCCAGCTGCCTCTGGATGATGGGAAACATGATAAGATCAGAGAATTACATGAGCATGTGCTCATTCCCACACTTCATTTGCTATGAAGTGGGTTCCTTGATCATGAGCGATGCTGTGTAATATGATGGTAGGTAAGGCATTCTGTAAGTAAAACAGATGGTAGTTTTTGCAAAAGCATTGTGTCCAGCAAATGTAAACCCATATCAGAAGTATGTGTCTATTCCAAATAGAACAAATTACTGCTTCTTCCATGATGGAAGTGGTCTAATGTAATCAACCTGCCACCAAGTAGCAGGCTGAACACCTCAGGGAATGGAGCCATATCAGGGACTGAATGTCGGTCTCTTCTGCTGTGATATTGGGCACTTGGCAGTGACTGTAGGCAGGTGAGCCTTGGTGGGTGGAGATCCATGTTGCTAAGCCCATGCATACCCCCCATCCCTACCACCATGCCCACTTTGTTCATGAGCTCAACGGGCAATGGCAGGAGTGGCTGAGGAAAGTGGATGACTAGTATCCACAGGGCAGGTCATCTTATTCACTTGATTATTAAAACCTTCCTCTGCTGAAGTCTCCCTCTGGTGAGCATTCACATGAGACACAAAAATCTTCACATCCTTTGCTGACTCAAAAATGTCTCTCCACATACCTCTTCCCCAGACCTCTTTGTCACCAAGAATACAGGAGATTCCCTAGGGTGTCTTTCAGTACTACTATGCCATGTGATTAAAAGTCAATAGCAAACTGTAATGGCCTAATCCCGGCAGGACTACCCATGGCCCAAAAACTTCAAGCACGAAGAATTCTCTGCAGTCAGGATTGTGACATAGGGCTTGAGAGTTGATATACTCCTGAGACAGGACAGTGACAGTATACTTCTGGCCTTGCCAGCTGAATGCAAACTGTTTCTGGTGATCCTTACTGACAACCATTGAGAAAAAAAGCATTTTTCAGATCAAAAGCTGCATACCAGGTATCAGCTGATGTGTTGATTTGTTCAAATAAGGATACCACATTGGGAACAGCAGCTGCAATTAGAGTCACCTCCTGGTTAAGTTTATGATAATACACTGTCATTCTCCAAGACCCACTGTTTTCTGAACAGGCCATACAGGAGAATTGAATGGGCATGTGTTGGAAATCACCACCCCTGCAGCCTTCAAGTCCTTAAGAGTGGCACTAATCTCTGTAATCCCTCCAGGAATACAGTATTGCTTCTGAGTCACTATTTTGCTAGATAGGGGAAGTTGTCATGGCTTCCATTTGGCCTTTCCTACCATAATAGCCCTCAGTCCACAAGTCAGAGAAACAAAGTGATGATTCTTCCAGTTGCTCCGTATGCCAATTCCAATTATGCACTCTGGAATTAGGGAAATAATCACAGAATGAATCCCGGGATACATTGGACCCACTGTGAAACAGATCTGAGCTAAAACTCCATCAATCACCTGACCTCCATATGCCCCTCCTGTGACTGGTAGACCAGGGCAACATTTTAGGTCTCCAGGAATCAGTATCACTTCTGAGACCAGTGTCTAATAATCCATGAAATGTCTCAACATTTCCTTTTCTCCAGGGCACAGTAACCCTGGTAAAAGGCCATAGATCTCCTTGGGAAAGGCTGGGAGGAAATTTAACAGTGCAAATTTTTGGTGGTTCAAAATGGTCCTTGCCCAAGGGTGCCCAGCCTACCCTTACTCAAGGGGCTCTGGGTTTGCAGACTGTCTCAAGTCTGTGAATTGATTAAAGGATTGTGACTCTCTGTTTTTGTAATTCAAGTTAGACTTCTGTTCACTTGAACTAGAATTTATCTGTTTATACAGCTCAAACATGAATTTAGTAGACTGCCCATCTATTTTACTTCTAGATACCCCATAATGTACTAGCCAACACCGCAAGTGTCTGTGAGACAGAATATCTTGACTGCTGCTTTGAGTCTGCTGTCCATTTTTGGTAGCCACAACCCCCTTCTCTATGGTGATTAACTGTCACTACATGGCTTCAGTACACTCAGGTTCCTGTCATCCTCATTGTGTTGAAGGATTCAAGTTAAATGACAGCAGTTCCCACAGTAATATCTCACCTACAGAGAAGGGCAACTCCAGAGTTCTTCAGGGATAATAGAGATGGTCTCAGAAATTTGTTTCTCACAGTTCTGGTAAAAGGTGCATCCTCTGAACATTCCTGGGATATGTGAACAGGTTTCTAACATTCTCATCTCTCTAAGCTTCTGGATCCCCTCATTTACATTATACCAGGGTGGTTTTGATATTTCAGCCTCAGGTAATGTTGATCAGTTTTTGATCCATATTTCAGCCGATAGTTCAAACATACTGTTAATGCCCTTTCTAACTCCTCAACCTACAACATTGAATGCAGAATCTTTGCTTAATGGGCCCATATAAAACAATTCAGCTTGATCCAATGTTATATTCCTTATACTTTTATTCCACACCTTTAATACCCATTCCCATAAATATTCTCCTGATTTTTGTCTATATAGATTGGAAAACTCATGCAGTTATTTTGGAGTATACTCAGGGGTCACACGTACCTCACCTTTCAGGGCCTATTTGGGACTTTAGTCTAGTTATAAGCTTTAAGGAAAGAGTGGTGGTGTGGGTGGGTCATGAAAAGAAATAGAGTGTCTTTCAAGCCAATTACCTCTGGGCATTCCATTGCAGTTTCATCTGGTGAAACAGGATTAGTTGCTCCAGACAGAGGTGTGAGGGCTGTTTCTCCAAGAGAGTTGTTTACAGGGTTAGCAGGAAATGAAAGGTTAATCTCATTAGGTGGAGGCTGGATAGCAGATTCCTCTGGGGAGACTGACTGCTGGGACACTGTTCCTTTAAGGCAGACCATTGCAGGTTTATCTAGTTCAGGTTCAGTAGATTCCAAGGATACTTTCTCTCCATCTCTATCATTATCAAGCCATATATCAACATCCCACATTTCAGGATCCCATTCTTCTCCAATCAAAGTCCTTGCTTTAACAACAGACACCCTGCAAGGTTGAGATTTTAGTTTACATTGTCAATCTGCTACTCGCACAATGAGGCTTTGTTTCTGGTTTTCAGAGGTCTCAAGTCTGTGACCATAGGAAAGAAGCTTTTCTTTCAGAGCACACATGGAAACTTTTTCATCATTTATGTAGCACTTAAGGTGCAAATTTGAAGACTTCAGCTCATCCCTTTCCGTCATCACCATATCTGGGGTATCTATCAACAACCAGCCAACATCATTTTACTTCTTAATTACACAAAACTCCATAAAGTTGTCAAAAATTTTGTCACCCAGAGCCTTGCCTCATATATGTGTACAATTAACAGAATAATGGTGATATCTGAGTATCTCTTTTGCCAGCTCACCCAATGGACTGCCAGCACCATCTTGATTACTGGAAACAGTTATTAGTGCTTCTGAGACTAGTCAGAGTAGAAAATCTGTTTTTTGTTTTGTTTTTTTTCAGTTTAGCAGGAGACCTGGGTTCAATTCCCAAAGCCTATCCATGCAAAAAAAAACAAAAACAAAAACAAAAACTAAACAATTCCTGGTACCAAGCTATGTTAATCAGGGTTCTCTAGAGAAAAAGAACCAACAGAAGAGATCGGTAAATATGAGATTTATAAAGGTGTATCATATAACTGTGGCAATAGAAGAGTCCAAAATTCGTAAAGCAGGTTGTGAATCTAGTGGCTCTGGATGAATGTCACAGGAGAGGCTCACTGGATGTAGAAGCAGTGAAAGAGTCTCTCTTCTTCCTTAAAAGCCTTCAACTGATTGAATTATCTCATTGTGGGTGGCACGCCTTAGTTTGTCGCAGATGTAATCAGCCACAAATGCAATCAACTGACATGATTTGATATATCAGCCTTCCAATTTATCAATGAACCAAGAAAAACCCTTGCAGCAATGATCAGTGCTTTCCTGACCAGACAACTGGGCTTCATCACTTAGCCAAGTTGGCAAGCAGAACCCAATCATTATATCCAGCAAAACTGTCTTTCAAAAGTGAGGGAGAGTAAAATTTTCAGATAAGTAAATGCTGAGAGAAAGCGTTAATAAGAGATCTGCCCTAGAAAAAATACTAAGGGAGTTCCGTCAGTTCAAAAAAACAGACAGGAGAGAGGTCTGGAAGAGAATACAGAATTGGAGAACATTAGTAAGGGGAGAGAGAGGGGGAGAGAGAGAGAGAGAGAGAGAAAGAACAGGTAGAGAGAGAAATAAAACCGGCAAGTAGAAACCAAAGTATAAGATGATTGAATCAAGAATTGACATTATGGTAATCACTTTGAATGTTAATGGATTAAATGCCTCAATTAATAGGCACAGATTGGCAGGATGGATTAAAAACTATGATCAATCTATATGCTGATTATAAGATACTTATTTTAGACTCAAGGATACACGTAGGTTGAAAGTGAAAAGATGAAATATTCCATGCAAGTAGTAACCAAAGAAATGTGGAATAGCTATACAAGTATGAGACAAAATAGCCTCTAAATGTAAAGATGTCTTAAGAGACAAGAAAGGCCATTATATTACAATAAAAGGGACAATGCACCAAGAAGAAATAAAAATCATAAATGTTTATGCGCCCAATAAAGGAGCCCCAAAGCACATGAGACACACACTGCAAAACTGAAAGGAGCAATAGATCTTTCTACAATAATAGCAGGGGACTTTGACACACCACTCTCGTCTATAGATAGACAGACTGGATGGAGAATCAATAAGGAAATATGTAATCATGTGGTAAATGAATTAGGACTAACAGACATATATAGGTTATTGTTCCCCAAAACAGTACATTCATTTCTCTCAAGTATTCATGGAACATTCTCCAGGATTCAGCATATGCTGGGGAACAAAAAACATCTTAATAATTTAAAAAATCCTGAAATTATTCAAAGGACTTTCTCTGATCATGAAGAAATGAAGCTGGAAATCAATAACCACCAAAGAACCTGAACATTCACAAATGCATGGAAGTTAAACAGCACACTCTTAAACAAGAAGGTAAAGAAGAAATTGCATGAATAATCAGTAAATATTTGGATACAAATGAATATGAGAATACAACATGTCAAAACCTATGGGATGCAAGAAAGATGTTACTGAGTGAGAAATTTATAACTAAATGCCAACATTAAAAGGGAAGATAAAGCTAATACCAAAGACCTAATTGAACAACAGAAGAAACTAGAGAAAGAGCAGCACACTAACCGTGAGACAAATGGAAGAAAAGAAATAGTAAAGATTAAGGTGGAAATAAATGAATTGAAAAAAAAAGAGAAAAAAAGCAATAAAATAAAAAGTTGATTATTTGACATAATCAACAAGATTGACAAATCTGTAGCTATACTGACAAAGTAAAAAAGAAAAGATGCAAATCAATAAAATCAGGAATGAGATGGGGTCATTACCATGGACCTCAAATAATTTTTTTTAAATGTAAGAGGATACTATGAATGATTATATGCAAAAAAACTAGACAACTTAGATGAAATGGAAAATTTCCTAGAAAGACATGTACAGCCTATACTGAATTGAGAAGAAATAGAAGATCTCAACAAACCAATCACAAGTAAAGAGATTCAGTCAGTCATCAAAGCCTCCCTGAAAAGAAAAGCCCAGGGCCAGATGGCTTCACCAGGGAATCTTACCAAACATTCCAAGAAGAACTAGTACCATTCCTGCTCAAACTCTTGCAAAAAATTGAAGAAAAGGGAACACTAACTAACTCATTCTATGAAGCAAACATCACTCTAGTACCAAAACTGGATAAAGATGCTACAAGAAAGGAAAACTACAGACCAATCTCTCTGTTGAATATAGATGCAAAAATTCTAAACAAAATACTTGCAAATTGACTCTAATGGCAAATTAAAACAATTATACACTACGAGCAAGTGGGGTTCATTTCAGACATGCAAGTGTGGTTCAACAAAAGAAAATAAATTAACGTATTATAGCACATTAATGAATCAGAAGGGAAAATCACATGATCATCTCGGTTGATGCTGAGAAAGCATTCGACAAGATTCAGTACCCTTCCTTCATAAAAACACTTCAAAGGTTAGGAATCAAAGGGAACTTCCTCAATATGATAAAGGGTATATATGAAAAACCCACAACCAACATCACACACAATAGGTAGAGACTGAAAGCCTTCCCCCTAAGATCAGGAATGAGACATGGATGACTGCTGTCACTACTGTTATTAAACAATATGCTTGAGGTTCTAGCAAGAGCAATTAGATAAGAAAAGAATTAAAAGGCATCCAAAATGGAAAGGAAGACATAAGACTGTCACTATTTGAAGATGACATCATGATATATGTAGAAAATCCAGGTATAATGACAGTAAAACTACTTGAGCTAATAAGTGAGTCCAGGAAAGAGGCAGGATACAAGATTAATGCACAAAAATCAGTAATGTTCTATACACTAGCAATGACCTTGCTGAGGAGGCAATTGAGAAAAATTCCATTCACAATAGCAACTAAAAGAATCAAGTATTTAGGAATAAACTTAACCAAGGATGTAAAGGACCTCTACACAGAAAACTACAAAACTTTGTTTAAAACAATGAAAGAAGACCTAAATAGGTGGAAAGATTTTCCATGTTCATGGAAAGGAAGTCTAAATGTCGTTAAGATGACAATTCTACCCAAGTTGTTCTATAGGTTCAATGCAATACCAATCAAAATTCCAACAACCTACCTTGCAGACTTGGAAAAGTTAGTTATTAAATTTATTTTGAGGGAAAATGGGCCTTGAATAGCCAAAAATATCTTTAAAAAAAAAGTGGGAGGACTTACATTTCTTTTTTTTTTAATTTGCATATGGGCAGGAGGCACCAGGGATCGAACTCCAGACCTCCAGCACGGTAGGTCGCAGCTCTGCCTGCTGAGCCACGGCAGCCGCCCAGGACTTACATTTCTTGACTTTAAAGCTTATTATATATGCCACAGTGGTCAAAACACCATGGTGCTAACACATATACACAGTGATCACAGGAATTGAATTGAGAGTTCAGAAACAGATCCTCAGATCTATGGTCAATTGATTTTTGACAAGCCCCCCAAGTCCATTGAACTGGGACAGAGTAGTCTCTTGAATAAATGGGCTAGGAGAACTGGATATCCATATCCAAAGAAATGAGAGGAAACACCTACATCATACCCTATACAAAAATTAACTCAAAGTGGATCAAAGACCCAAATATAAGAGCCAATAACATAAAACCCCTAGCAGAAAATATAGGGAAAGATTTTCAAGAATTAGTGATAAGAGATTCTTGGACTTTACACTAAAAGCACAAGCAACGAAAAAAGTGGATAAACAGGAACTTCTCAAGATTGAACTCTTCTGCGCTTCCAATGATTTCATCAAAAAGGTCAAGACAGAGCCAATTCAATGGGAAAGAATATTTAGTAACCATATATTTGATAAGGGTTTGTTAACCAGTATATATAAAGAAATCCTGCAATGCACCAATAAAAGAACAAACAACCCAATTGTGAAATGGGCAAAGGATATGAATAGACATTTTTCCAAAAAGGAAATACAAATGACTAAAAAGCACATGAAAAGATGTTCATCTTCATTAACTATTAGGGAAATGTAAATCTAAACCACAATGTTATAGCATCTCACACCTGTAAGAATGGCCACTATTAAACAAACAGGAAACTACAAATGTTGGAGAGAATGTGAAGAAATAGTAACACATATTCACTGCTGGTGGGAATGTAAAATGATATAGCCTCCGTGGGAGACAGTTTAGTGATTCCTCAGAATGAATTACCCTACAACCCAGCAATTCCATTTCTAATTATATACCCAGAAGATCTGAAAGCCAGGACACGAACAGACATTTGCACACTGGCGTTGATAGCAACATCATTCACCATTGCCCAAAGACGGAAACAATCCAAGTGTCTATCAACAGATGAGTGGATAAACAGAATGTGATATATGCATACAAGGAATATTATGCATCAGTAAGGATGAATGAGGTCCTGAAACATATGACAGCAGGGTTGAACCTTGAGGACTTAATGCTGAGTGAAATAAGCCAGACTCAAAAAGACAGATAGTGTACAGTTTCACTAACATGAACATGTAAACTCAGAATCTTAAAATGTAGAATATAGGGTACCGAGAGATAAACAGAAGCTACATAAAGGGGTGTGGTTACCTGATATGGACAGAATTTTTAATGAGGTTGAACTTACATGTTTGGGAATGGATAGAGGAGATGGTAGCTCATTATTGAGATTATAAGTAGCAGTGATGTATTGTAGGTGAGTTTGTTTGAAAGTGGTTATTTAAAGTCATGTATGTAAATATGTTCTTGGATGATCTACTACAAATGTAAAAGTTAGTAGAGGGGTATACGGGAAAAAACATAGCTATTGTGAACAATGGACTATAGTTAACAGTAATATTATAATATTCTTTCAACGACAATAGAAAATTTACTACACAAATACTATAGGTCAATAACAGAGGTGAAAATGGGTATGAGAGGATTTGGGTTTAAGTTTTTAACTCGGATTTCCATTCTGGAGTAACGAAATTATTCTATAATAGATGTATGCAAAACCATGTCAGTAATTGCATACTTTGGATGGATTTTGTGATGTGTGAATGTATCTTAACAAAATTGAAAAAAACACCAGGGAGTAATGAGCCAGTCTATATTATCTTTATAGGTCAGTATACCAGGGCACAGAGCAGGTCAGGAAGGGTGATGAATGTTTGATGCTATTGCAAGCTATCTAACAAGTTTCCTTAGAATTTTTCTCTGGAAGTGACTTTCACTGGAGGTATATAACCCTTTTAGGTACAAAGATTTATTCTCCTTTCTAACCATGTAGTTAAATACTTCTTCAGTGGTCACCAAAAGTTCATTAAAAATGAATCTGAGCATTTTATATATATCCAATAAAAATTAAAAATTTCACAAAAACATTAAAAATCACATAGAGTCTCCATGTTTATTTCTCTTTGTTTCTAGCAAGAAATTTCTCTTTCACTTGTTGACTGTTTAGCCATATAAAAAAAGATATGTTTATTCAACATGTCTTTTAGGAAAGAGTTCATCATTATCTCAGATTACACATTTCCAGATTAGAAATCCAGAAGAACTAGATTCAGAGACCTGTATACTGATTCTTTATACCCTAAACACTAAAGTATTTAACAGCAATGCTGTTGTAGGTGTGTATAGGTGTATATTTTACTGGGACAAGGTAGGGAATAGCAATGCAGTTGGATGAAGTGCTGTGTTGCTTTCCAGCTTTAATTTCACTTATTAATTCTGTAAGAGTGTCTTTTGATTGAAGGAAATTAAAAATGCCCTTTCTATGCTATTGCCTTCCTTCTCGAACCTGAAAGATAATGGAGCCTTCTGATATAGGCAAACACATGGATAAAACAGGTCCACAGGGTAGAGACACACACAGATATAACTTGAGAAAAATCGATAAAGCAGGTAGCTAAAACATTACAGATATTCTCAGAGGGAACAAATGTCTCTTAATGCTGTGATAAAGACTTAGTACTTACATTGATCTTTCATCATTTGCATATGCACATTATAAAATAACCACAATGATAATAAGGGTCCTTTCTAACAGAAAGAAGCTACCAATTCAGAAGGACACAAGTAGAATTAAGTACATGCACAAGATTTTCTATAAAATGTGGACCGTGAGAAAAGAACAATTTGGAATGGGCTAGAATATAGAGAATGATTACTAGGTGAAAAAGATTAATAAAAATCATCTAATTTATATATATTATAAAGTTATGTATATATTTTAATGATTGACCAAACACATATACAGGTCATTCTAGTTTGCTAGCTGCCGGAATGCAACACACTAGAGATGGATTGACTTTTAATAAAAGGGGATTTATTTGATTAGTTCTTCAGAGGAAAGGCAGCTAACTTTCCATTGAGGTTCTTTCTTACGTGGGAAGGCACAGGGTGATCTCTGCTGACCTTCTCTCCAGGCCTCTGGGTTCCAACAACTTTCCCCAGGGTGATTTCTTTCTGCATCTCCAAAGGCCTGGGCTGAGCTGCGAGTGCTGAGATGAGGCATGCTGAACTGCTTGGGCTGTGCTACCTTGAGCTCTCTCATTTAAGCACCAGCCAATTAAATCAAACATCATTCATTGCAACAGGCACGCCTCCAAGCCAACTGCAGATGTAATGAGCAACAGATGAGGTTCACGTACCACTGGCTCATGTCCACAGCAACAGAACTAGGTACCTTCACCTGGCCAAGTTGACACCTGGACCTAACTACCACAGAAGTATATAACATACCATAATTCACATAAACTACTTGCTGTGTGTAACAACTATGAAATTGTAAAAAAAATCCAGTATTTTCATAGATATATGCTCTCTGTGTAAACCATATCTATTTCAGCAAAGATCATGTGCTTAAGTGAGCAAAATCAGTTAATATTAACCATTTTAGCATGATGCCTTAATAAGGTTTAATTACTTCTTCTGCCCAGGTGCTTTGTATTATGAAGTCACAAGCATTAGGTCACATCTTCAATAATTAGCATATAGCATATACGGGTATGGAATATCAATGAAGTTAAGTGATCCTAAGAGTGTCAGAATGTGACCCAGGCCAGAAAAAATGGAGAAGAGAATGTATTATTTAAATTTGGGCATAAGAAAGCTGAGATGCAACCAGGTTGACAAAATGACGTCTGGAAGGTGTCACCCTCAGAATATCAGTAGGAAGGAGGTAAACCCAAAGAGTTTCCCCTCTGATGGCAGAATCAATACTGGGCTTCTCTTATGAATAGATCAGAAATCCTCTCCATATGTGTCATGCATGGCAGGGTTCTGGGGACCAGCACCCTCTTGCCAGTGCACTATAGAAAAGCCTTGGTTTATCCAGTCCTTGCAATTTATCCTCTTGGTACGCCAGATTTTTATTGCCCAGCTAGGTCTTGTCCTATTTTCTGCTATCAGCCACAATCAGCCATTATTAACATTCCTAGATAAAATAAGTCCTCCTTTCTTGAGTGAAAAATATTCATCATTTACATTACATCCATTATGTTCTAGACCCCGTGTTAGATGCTTAAAGATTAAAATATGGAAGTAAACAGATATGACCCATGACATCATGAAACTTTGAGTCCAATGGGGAACAGAGGTTAAGTAAATAAAGACATGGTCCCAGAACATCACCATTACGGCGAAGGAAACAGATACAACTCTATAATAGAAGAACTGCAGTAAGCATTTTCATTTAATTAGCCTTAGAAATATAATTAAAATGTTTGCCTGTGTGCATTATAAAATGAGATATGATGAAGGAAAGAGAGCTAGATTATAAGTACATAAAGATAAATAATTATGGCTATCGTATGTATGATTGACAAATACATGCCCCACTGATAACATTTAGTTAACCCATATTACCTTTGACCCTTGGGCCTTGCCTCTGCTGATAACCTACAGATGATACACTAATCCAACTGCATTTGTGTAGCTGCATTGTATGGACTCCAAGGAGTCTCTTCCCACTGGTACTCTCTTAGAGGGTCCCAGATGAGTGGCTAGTTGTCAGGTCTGACAATACTGTCACCCCACACTGCTGACCATGAGTTTCTATGAACCAGGAAATTTTCATAAAGCATTAAACATGGGGCACAATAGAAGCAGCGAGAGCAAAGGGGGAAAATCTTAAATTCTTGATATGGTGTATAAAGTTTTTGACAAAGATTCCTGCATAAAATACATATGCTGAGAAGAATGTAAATTGGTAAATTATTTAACAAATGGAGACGTAAAACAGTATGATTTTCACTACAGATTCTTAAGATCTGTTGGATGATCATAAAGTGTGTCAGAAGAAGCCTATGGATTTTCAAATTTATAGTGAAGTATCAATGAATTAGTAAATTTAAGGAATAAAATTATATAAACTGCCAATTTCTGTCAATATAAAGTTACTTCTTTTCTAAGCAGCCACCTTATCTCTGAGTTCTGTAATTACCTGAACGTAAGACAAGACAGCAATATTTTGTTATTGAGCAACTCTGGGAAACATGATCCTTAATTATTCAGCAGCCCAAAGGGGAACTTCCAATATTAAGATAAAAATAAACAAGTCTGAATCCAGCAGGGTGGCAGGAAAAAAATCAACTTTATTTCATTTGTGTGCTGCAAAATGTGTCTAGGAAATGATCTAAATAATAATCAGAACCTTGCTATGGGTGACTTTCCATTAAGTGACAAACTATATTTTAATAGATCACATGTCACTGTACTAAGGCTTTAAAGTGAGATTGCCACTGAGGAGTTGATCCTCCCATTTGATGTGCCTTCAGGGAATTTCTTAGGACAGATTCCAAACAGGACCCCATATAAGCTACTGAGATACTACCTGATATTCCCAAGTGAAGAACATTTGCCATCACATCTGCTGTTGACCCTTAAAGAGGATATTTGTGAAATTATTCAAGGCAGAAAGTAGTGATTCTCCCACAGAACCTCTCCCATAATGACAGAATTTGTTGTACTAGATCACCTAGAGGCTGTTTCGTTCTTAATCCATCATGTATAAAAAGAGTTAACAAGGACTAAAGACTGAGTTCTTGTTGTACATCTGTTACTGGACAGTTGTCTGACTTTGGTACAGTGTTGTATAAGAGAAATAAAATGTGGGCCACAAAGACAAGCCACATATGTAATTTTTAATTTCCTAATTAACATGTTTAAAAAGTGGTAACTGTAACAAATGAAATTAATTTCAGTCATATTGTATTTAACCCAATATATACAAGATATTATAATTTCAACACATAATCAATACACAAATTATTAATGAGGTAGTTTACATATTTACACTATCTTTGAAACTCAATGTGTATTGAACATGTACAGAGGGTGTCTCAGTTCAGACTATCCACATTTCAAAGGCTCCAGAGTGACAGGTGCCTAGTGCTTCTGTATTGGACAGCTTAGTTCTCTGTGTTGCCATGTCTTGGTCTTAAATAATATGAAAAGTATTAAGAGTATTCTGGAGGTGAAGGTTTAAACAATCAGAACAGAAATAAGAGACAATACTGAGCAATTTAGTTACCTATATTTGCATGGGCAGATTTTAACCCACATGTTAAACTTGTAATTGTAACATGGGAGTAATTTATGTCTGAGATTTGGAAGGGAAATTGATATTGAAATTTATAAAGTAGAAAATGAAACCTTGGAACACATTCAGCATGAAGTGGTCTGATAGTGTGGGAATGACCTTATGGAACACAATGGAAAGTGCCAGAGGCACTTAGCCCATAGAGAAAATATAACTGGGAGAATCAATGGCTGCTGTCAAATAATGATTGGAAAGATAGTAGTAGAGAAGGGCTTATATTTTTGTATATGAACTAAAGCTAAAATATTGGCATTTGTTTGTACATTGAGTATATGTAGAATGCCTAATTATGAGATTCAATTTGCTAACTGCTGGGATGCAAAAATGAACAATAAAATAGTAGAAAGAGTAAATGAAAAAGAAAACAACAATGGGATCACTAAAACAGTATGCAATTCTTCATTGTGGAGTTTCCTCCAATATGGATTGGGTGATGACTTGGGAACTGTAGAGCTGTAGAATTCCAAGTATCATATAAAAATACTAGGATGAGCTCGTCTTCTGGCTATGCTGTGTTGCTTGGATTGAAACCAAACCTAATGTCAAGATATAAAAGAAATGTAAGACAATCATGTTTTTCAACAAAAACAATGGTTGAAGCCATCAGATAGCTTCTAAGCCAGTGAGAATTTGTGGCTCTGGACTTAGATGGAAATGAGGGCAGTTTAGAATTGTGAACAAAGCATTCATTGCTCCTTTTCTTTAGAAATAACTCTCAAGTCTTAAAATAGTGACTGAGATGCTAAGCAGCATATTAGACAAACAGATGTTCAGGGCTAATGACGGCTACCCCAGTGGTCCCTCAGAGCTTGAGGTAGCCACATCTCACATTGAACCAGGTTTGGGCATTGTGTTCAGTAGAACACAGCACAGGTGATGGTATGTCACTTCAACATTAAGCTATAAATGGCACTGCAGCTTTCATCACAGTCTCTCACTTTATCTTGGATGTTTGCTCTTGGGGGGGAGGCAGCTGCCATGTCTTAAGCAACTCTGTAGATAGAATGTCAAGAAACTGAGCCCCTTCTCCAACAGCCATGTCAGTGAGCTATGAAATGGATCTTCCAGCTGAGTACAGCCTTCAGGTGATGGCTTACCTGACCATTATTTTGACCTCAATGTCTCATCCCTGCGACAGAACCGACGAACTCAGCTGTTACTGTATCCCAATCTTCAGAAATTGTAGGGACCAAATTCCTGTTGTTTTATGGGTCTAATCTTTGGGGTAATTTGTTATAATGCAACAGATAACTAATACAGGCATGATTAAGAGAAGTGACCCTTTTAAAGTCCCCATCATTTTCAGTAAAGACCCCAAAAGGCTATAACCTACTATATGTCTGAAGTAGGAATAGTCAGATCTTGGCAGGGGCTGAGGCACTGCTCCCAATCATTTCTTTGCATTTGGGATAAGGTACTACAGATTGCTGGTGTTCCTAGCCCAGTTTCCTTACAGAAGAATGGTAAATCATGTATGAAATAGATTCATACTGCCTGAGCTTCATACTATTTCCAAATCTTTTCAAATACTATGCATGGTTTTCAATCAAACATAAGTCAAATGTAAGTAGTAATGCTGGAAAACTGGTCTTGACCAAAAACCAAGAGACAAATGATTTAACTGCCAGCCATGAACTGTAAAATAACCAAGATTAATATATTCAGTGAAGAAGGATAAAATGGGAGATATTGGAAGTGACCTGAAAGTCACCATAAATGAAAAGTAAGAATTTAATAGATGGATTTAGCAAGCAACTAGAAACAGCTGAAGAGAGATAAAAGGAGAAGCAAAATAACTAAAAATGCAAAAAACGCATAATAGATGCATACTGACTGGGGAAAACGTTTATTTTATTTTATTTTTTTGTATTTGAGTCTCAAGATAAGAGCACAGAGAGCATCACATGAGGGATACATGAAAAGAAAATAACTTAGACATATCAAAAATTATGTACGATATGAAGCTATAGAATCATAAAGGATTATGATTCATAGGTGAAGGAAAAATAGACCTGAAATTATTAATACCAAACTTTATAACAAATGAAAATATGAATTTTTTATGTATTCAGAGAAAAATAAACACTGATTTCTTAAAAACATGATGGAGACTGTTATCAAAATACTCAATAACAAATACAGAAGCTAATAAAAATCTAATTACTGTAATTTGCATACTATAGAATTTATCCATTTTCTATTTCATTGATTTATGCTATTTTCTTTATTATTTCATTCCATTAAGTTTCACGGATTTTTTTAAATGCTAAATTTTGAATATGAAAACTTAGATCATTGATTTAAACTTTTCCTCTTTCT
This sequence comes from Myrmecophaga tridactyla, assembly GCA_004026745.1. Classification (NCBI taxonomy): domain Eukaryota; kingdom Metazoa; phylum Chordata; class Mammalia; order Pilosa; family Myrmecophagidae; genus Myrmecophaga; species Myrmecophaga tridactyla. The sequence goes on along the minus strand of PVIY010008965.1, from coordinate 43,780 downwards.
TGTTATAAGATGTAGACTATAAATTTATCTTGAATCACTTAATGAGCTATACTCTAGGGGAAAAAAAAGAAAAAATGATGTCTTTCCATTATTATGCTGTCCAAAATAATGAATTTTTATCTATTCCTTTTATCTTTTCCTGGGCAAGGAATGTAATAACTTCCCCCTCCAGTTAATTGTTGATTTGTCTATTTTTTTTTATCAATTTTTGTTACTGCTTTACTTTGTTATTAGGTGTATACACAGTAACAACCTTTATATATATATACTTTGTAAATTGTAAATTGAAATGTTCCTGAATATCTCTGGTGATTGATTTAACTTTCTGATGCTTATGGTTTGCATGGCATATTTTTTCATGTGTTTACTATCAGTCAGCATGAATCTTCATATTTAAAAGGTGTGGCTCTTAAATATTAATCATTATAGCATACTGATTTCTTTGGAGTGAAAAAAACCTCACATCAATTAGATTGTACAGTTCATTTACGTTTAACTACAGTTGATTTGATTGTAAGTTTACCATTTTGTGATTCGTTTGTTATTGATTAAATCCATTCATTGCTCTAATTTTGGTCTTTCCCTGCATGATTTATATTGAGCATTACTTAATATTCAAACTTACTGCCTTTTATTGTGTTTTTACTTATATATATTTTTGGAGAATTGCTCTGAAAGTCACAATATTATTAAGTCATAATATTACTTCTTCAGTTAATTTTATACCATTTCATATGTAAGAACATTAACTTTCAATTGGATTATTTTATATCCCTTCATCCTTTTTGCTTCTTTATCCTACAGATTTCCTAAGCATTATAACACATGTATCAACCATGCAGTTTATTATTTTTACTTTTAACTTGATTTTTAAGCATTCAGAAAGAAAAAAAGCTTACATATATTTGACATCATTTTCATCCTGATTGAAAACTTCCTGTAACGTTTTTCTATTGCCTGTTTGCTAATAGCAAATTTATCTAGAATTACCCTTATTTAACCTTTATTTTTGAAAGATATTAATTGGCTATATAAACCTAAGTTAATTTTTTTCCCTAGCACTTTAAAGATGTTATTTTATTGTTTCTGTTTTAACTTAATTCTTCTGAGAAGCCGGCAAATCATTCTGGTTGTTTTCTATATACAAAGTGCTTTCTGGTTAATCTTAAGAACTCTATTTAAACTTTGGTTTTTAGCAATTTAATGATGTAGGTATGGTTTCTTTTTGTTCATGTTGCTCGGTGATGATTAAACTTCTTGTATATGTGGTTTGATTTTTTTATATTTTAAAAAGATTTCTGCTATTATTTCTTCAAATACTTACTCTGACCCAATTTATTTCTCACCTCTCTTTTTATTATTACAGCGACTCAAATTTTAAAACTGCTTAACATTGACCCAGAAGTCATTGGTGTTCTGTGTACTTTTTAGTTCTTTTTTGTCCTAACTATGCTTCAGTTTGGATAGATCTATTGCCCTGAATAGATATTTTTCAATATCCAATCTGCTTTTAATCCCATCCAGTGACTTTTTTTCATTACAAGCATTTTGTTTTTCAAATCTATAAATTTAATTGTTTTTAATATAATTTCCATTTCTCTGCTACTTATGTGTTAATCTTTTGAATTTGTATTTTTAAACATATGTATGCTAACTTTTAAAAGTTTTTTGCTAATCGTATCAACTCTGTCATTTCTGATGTGCTCCTAGTTATTGATAACATTTTTTTAACTTCTTCCCGTATCTAGTAACTTTTTTTTCTTTGTATGCTGCATGGTGGGGGTAATTCCATGTAAGTATCCTCTTATTGCAGCACCATTTGAAATTTTTTTTTCCTTTTGTTTTTCGTTTGTGTTTGCTTCTTTGCTTCTTTGCTCAGGAAGTGCATGGGCCAGGAATCACACTCGGGTTTCCCACATGGCAGGCAAGAAGTCTACCACTGAACTATCCTTGCACCCTTCCCTCTTCCTATGTCTAGTAACTTTTTAAAATTTCATTTTATACTGAGCTTTGTTTACCATGTTACTGGAATGTCAGATTTTCTTATCCCCTTCTAAAATGTGTTCAGCTTGATTATTGCAGGCAATAATTTAATGTGGAATAAAATCTCACCCTGCCAAGTCTTGCTTTTAGGCAATTTTAGGGCCCATGACTCCTAGGGTGAAGTCTTTCTAGCGTCTTATTTTAAATGCCTGGGGTGTTCAGTGAGGCCTCTCTACTCTGACTGATTGGAATCCAAAGACTTTCAATGCTATTTGTCTCACAGAATATCTCAGTACCATTCACTATCTCTCCTTTGGCAGGCCTCGGTGGGACTTTTCCTGAATGTATGCATCTTTGTTTCCAGGCAAAGACTCAAGGCAATCCTAAACATATTGCTCAGCCTCCTTCTCGGCCCTACCAATTACAAATATGTCAGCATCCCCAATCTTTAAGTTTATTTCCTCCACCCTGCAACACTGCTGGTCCTGTGCTCTGCTTCCCTGGGATACGGCATGGAAAGTATCCTCAGGCATAAATTACTGAAGAATGAAGTTGCTCACCTAATTATGGTTCATTTTCCTTAGTTACACCCACCTGTTATACCTTTGATCACTTTCTGAGAACTGTCGCTTCATATATTTTGTGCACATTTTTAGTTGTTATTTACAGGTGATAAAGTCCTTAACATACCCTTGCTATGTAACCAGAGGTCCTCTTCATATTCTTTTTAAATGTCATTAAGATTATAGTCATGTTATCTCCTTCATTCTAGAAACTGTTTTTTATGCCTCTGAAATAAGATTGATTTTCTATTCCTGTCCTTAGATTTTACTACTTTGTAATCAATGCCAGAGCGGACATATAAAACCTTCCTTATAAGTTTATGGAATGAAGGGAGCTGGAAACATGATAAAAGGAAAAGGATATCTTTCAAGATTGTTATCCAAAAATATCAGTGCTATTTGTTCTAAAATGATGCAACATTCTCACATTTTTTCAAAAATGTTAAGAAAAAGTACAAGCACTCTATTAGAACTCACCTGACTACACATTGATTATACTTCTTGTCTTATTGCTGTTCTATGCCCCTACTTACACAAGTATTTAAACTGATATTTTACAGATATTTTTTTCCTTTTTCCCTTTTATTATTCAATTTTCCCCTACAAGCAACTGTAGCTTCTTTTTTGGTAACAGTAATTATTTAGTAATCTTCAGATATTTCACTTCATCATTTTTCCTCACCTTTCCCTCCCCTCCCTTGTATTTCTGTATGAGTTATTGCATCACCACATTTAGAAATCTTAGGAGAAGTTGGCTATGTTTTCTCCAATGTCTCACAGTTAGAGAAATAAGTTTTTATTCTGCTTGACTTACAAGGGAGTTGGGATCATGGAGAATAACACAAGTGCTTACTTTTCTTTCTGCCTAGATTTGCCCTATCAAAAAGAAAATAAAGAAAAGGAAAGTGAAATGATACAAAATATTAATCTTATTCCGTTTATGGATTTTATAACTCTAGTTCATCAAGAAACATTGTTTTGTTGAATAGAATCAAAGTGTTTCTGATGGCAAATAAATTTTTTCTATATCTTCTCCCTTTCTTACATTGTCTAATCTTCTATCATGCAAGGCAATTAAATTATTGGTAAAATACACTTTTTACAGAATCTACAATGACTGCTTCATGGTATGTTGGGCGTTTTAATGAGACTGTGAATATTATATTTCAAAGAAATATTGACATTGGAGATATTAGGATGTAAATTTTATTGCCACTTTACATCTCTGGTAAAAGAGTCTCACCTTCAAAAAGACTATAATTAGCTATCATATGACTGGATCCAGAGTAGGAGCTTCACATTCTTTGGATAGTGGTGGAGGTGTGGGAGACGAGGATCTAGGATCGGTTCCTCTGAGGCTATCAGCTAACCACAGCTAGCAAATTTCACAGTTGTTTCAATTTCAGCAATATATTATAATATGAACAACACTACACTGGAAGATAAACTACTGCACATGACTCTCCCAATAGCTCTTCCATTACTCTCACTGAAAAATAAGATTCAATTTGCAATCTATGATGTGCTTTTATGTTCCTTTGTGTTCTGCATCATGTGTTCACACTAGGTCCAATCACTTTTGCATTTCTTAAAATGCACACATTCTTTAATTTACATTAGAGAATCTAATTTTCTAATGATCAGATTATTCTTGTGAAAAATTCTAGCCAGCTCCTTTCCAAGTCCAATATGCTGAAGCAAACGATGAAAAATGGCTAGTAATATTCACATAGCAACCTGAGAAACCATCCCAATTGCACTATATACTACATGATTCCCACCCCCCCACACAAAACCATATCAAGAAATGAGTTTTAATGATATGTAATGTTATCCTGAAAATCACAGACTTAAATATATATATATATATATATATATATTTGTATGTTGTATTGGCAGGATCACACTTTATTATTTGTCCATGGGAGTATCCTGTTATTGCAACACCATTTGTTGAATTTTGTGTGTTTGTTTGATTTACTTCTCTGTTTGTTTGTTTTGAAGGGGGAAGTGCAGGGACCAGGAATCAAACCCAGGTCTCCTGCATGGCAGGAGAGAATTTTACCACTGAACTACCCTTACACCCCCCAGACATATTTTTAAATGCACTTTTATTTTGAGATTATTATAGATACGCATTCACTTCTAAGAAATATTTCAGAGATATCACTGAAACCTATTATCCAATTTTGTCTAATGATAATATCTTTAAAAACTATGGTGAAATGCCATGACAAAGATATTGACAATGATAATGTTGATGTACACAATGGTGCTATCATCACAAGGATCCTTTATACTGCCGTTTGCGGCTAAAATTATTGCTCTTCCAAAATCCTCTTCTGCTATACTCCAGCAACCATCCATTAAATGTTCTCCTTTTTTTTAAATTTTGACATTTCAAGAATATTAAAATAAGTATAATCATAGTATATGTGAACTTTTTTGCCTGGCTTATTTCACTCTATATAATGTCTTCAAGGTTCTTGTCACATGCATCAGGGTTTCATTCTTTTTGATAGCTAAACAATGTCCCATCTTATATATTACATTCTGTTTATCCATTCATCAGCTGATGGACACTTGGGTTCCTTCCACATTTTGGAAATTGTAAATAATGCAGCTATGAACATCATTGGGCAAATATCTATTCAAGTTCCTGCTTTATAGTCTTCTGGGTATATACCTAGAAGTGAGATTGCTGGGGTTATATGGTAATTCTACACTTAGTTTCCTGTATAATTACCAAACTGCCACAGCAGTGGCACTATTTTGCAATCACACCAGTAATGAATGGGTGTTCCTCGTTCTCCACATTCACTCCAGCACTTGTATTTTTTTCTTAATAATAGCCATTCTAGTGGGTATGAAATGATATTTCATTGTGGTTTTGATTTGCATTTCCCTCATAACTGATGAAATTCCATATCTTTTCATGGGCTTTATAGCCATTTGCATATTCTCTTTGGAGAAATGTCTATTCAAGTTTTTTGCCCATTTTTTAGTTGTGCTTTTTGTCATTTTATTCTTGAGTTGTAGGATTTCTTTATATATTCTTCATATTAACCCTTATCCAATATGCAGTTCCCAAATATTTTCCCCCATTAAGGGGGCCATCAGTTAAGTTTCATGGCAAAGTCCTATGTGCTAAATGTTTTAGTTTTAAGAATGTCCCATTTATCTTTTTTTCTTTTAATGCTTGTGCTTTGGATGTAAAGTCTAAGAAACCATGGCCTAACACAAGATCCTGAAAATGCTTCCCTACATTGTCTAGGAGTTCTATAATCCTGTCTTTTATATTAAGGACTTAGATCCATTTTGAATTAATTTTTGGGTATGGTGCAAAACAGGGGTCTTCTTTCATTCTTTTGCTTATAGATATCCAGTTCTCTCAGAACCATTATTGAAGAGACTATTCTTTACCAATTGTGTGGTCTTGGCAGCCTTATCAAAATTGTTGATAGGGTGGTCTATTTCTGAACTTGTTCCAGGACCATGGTGCTTTAATAACTGTAGTTTTGTAGTAAGTTTAACTAGGCCTAGATACCAAAGACTTTTTTTATATGTCTTTACGATTTCTAAATTTTAGTAGTTTTCTCTATTGCTTTTAAGTATACGATCCATTTGATCTAGGTTTGTATAAGGAATGAAGTTTACCTTGAGGCTTATTTTTTGCCTATGGCTGTCCAGTTGCCCCAGAACCATTGTTGTAAAAGCTACCTTTGTTCTATTTAATTGTTTTTTTCATCATCATCAAAACTCACTTGGACATGTTTGAGGGCCTATTTCTAGATTCGATGTCTCATTTCATATATACATATCCCTATGCAGCCAATTCAGTGTCTATTAATGTGTATGTTTTAATATTGGGTAGAATGCTTTTTTTCCTCCCTTTACTCTTCTTTTCAAAGACAGTTTTAATATGCTAAGGTCTCTGTCTTTCTGCATGCATTTTAAGACTTTTTAAATGTTTTTATTATAAAATATAACATATATACAAAGCAAAGAAAGAAAAAACAATAATTTTCAAAGGACACTGCATCAAGTAGCAACGGAACAAATTTCAGAGTTTGTTACAAATTACCATTCCATTATTTCAGATTTTTCCTTCTACCTGCTCTAAAACACTGGAGACTAGAAAAAATATTAATATGGTGATTCAACAGTCATATTCATTTGTTTTTTTTCTCTTTTATAACTCCTCCTCTTTTAGTAGTTACAGAGTAGATCCCAGAGTTTGGCAGATTTTTCCTTCTAACTGCTCCAAAATACTGGAAGCTAGAAGAGTACTAATATAGTGATTCAGCAGTCATACTCGTTTGTTAAATCCTATTTTCTCTTTTATATTCCCTTCTTCTCCTTTACTCCCTGTCCTAATGCCCATTCTGATTTTGTTATGTTGAGAAGAGGTGTCAACACTAAGGAATAGGTGAATGTAATCAATCAATAATCTTGGAGAGGCTGCTCCCTCTAGGTTTCAGGATTTATTTGAGCTAGGAAACGTCTCTGAATTATAGGTTCCAGGAGAGCAAACTCGGTGCACAAAACCTTTATAGGATCTCAGTTCAAGCCTTAGGTGTTCTTTAGAACATGGCAATTAGCACTGTCTAACTGAAGCTTGCCTAAGAGTCACCTCCAGAATAGTATCTTGACTCTATTTGATCTCTCTTGGCCATTGATGCTTATTTTATTACTCTTTTCCCACTTTTGGTCTGGAAGTCATTATAGATCTCTCAGTGCCAGGGCCAGGCACCCCATAAGTTATGCTTCATGTTGTGAGGGAGATTTTTACCTCTGAATGTCATGTCCCATGTAGGGGGGAGGGTAATTATTTTCCTTGCAGAGTTGGGCTTAGAGAGAAAAAGGCCACCTCGGAGCAACAAAAGTGATTTACTGGAAACACCACTTAGGCCTCATTATGGATGGTCTTAGCTTCTCCCCTATAAAATAAGTTTCAGAAGGGCAAGACTCAAAATCAAGGGCTTGGCCTATTTTCTTGGGAGTGCCCTATGGTTGAGAGGGTAACTGGAGTTCCCCAGCTGGAAAAGTTTAATAGTTATATATATATGTATATATATATTTTTTTCCCTTTTTACGTTCGAGGAATTCTACCAGTTCTTTTTAATTTTCAGCCTACTGTAGTCTGAGATGTATCCTGGTATTACATTAAGCTATGCTGAATTACGAGGCTTCATTCCCATTCTGGACTCCAGTTCAGCTGTTTAAATAAGCTATCCAGACAGATTGATTTAGATTTTGTGTTATTGAAAATTTAGGTTCTAAACATAATAATCCTCTCTGCCTTGGTCTCATATAGTAAGTGAAGGTCTAGCATACATACACTATCATCTTTTACCCTATATTCTGATCTATCTTAGACCCAGACAGATTGGCTTTGCTTTTAACTCTAATGATTTCCACATATATTTTAGAATAAGCCTCCTTGTGTCAACATAAAACCTTTCTAGAATTTTGATAAGAATTGTATTAATCACATACAATTTGAAGAAATTTGACATCTCTACAATATAGTTCTATCTCTCTACCCCATATTATTGACAGCCCCTTCCAAGAAAAAGTTAGAATGGGTATAGCCCAAATACCCCTAAAGAGCACTGGAATGATCAAAGGTGGTGGTGAAGTTATACAGAGACAGTAGGGTTGAAAAAATGAGTATGATTGCTGAATCATTATGTTGATATTTCTATTAGTCTCCAGTACTTTAGAGCAGCTAGAAGTAAAATAAATAAAACTGTGGAGTCGTAACCCATACCAAATTCTGAAATCTGTTCTCCAACTAATTGTTGTGGTACTTTGAAATTTTTTGCTTTATTTGGATATATGCTATTTTTCATGAAAAAAAAAATGTCAACTGTGATGATAAAAAAATATTTACTCCTTCTAACCTCCTAATAATTTAAGCAAAATACTTAAATTATTAACAGCTAGAAGGAAAAATTTGAGGTGATGGTATGGTAGCCCATGACAGACTCTGAGGTCTTTTCTGTAACTGCTTGTTGAGGAGTGCTTTGAAAACTATTGCTTTTTTCTGTCTTTGCTTTGTATACACATTATATTATACAACAAAACAGTTTTTAAAAAGTACAAAAATAATAAATCAGGGCAATAATGGTCTCGTAAAATATGTTGAAATGTATTCCTTCTTCTATTTTCTGGATGAGATTATTTAGAATTAGTGCTAATTCTACCTTTGATGTTTGGTAGAATCCCCCATGAAACCATCTCCTCCTGGACATTTCTATTTCAGAAATGTTGAAACATTAATTCAATTTTATTAATTGACCTTCATTAAATTTTGGTAGTTTGTGGTTTTTTAGGTATCTGTACATTTCTTCTAGGTTATCCAAGTTATTAACATAAATATATTTGTAGTATCCCTTTGCTATCTTTTTGATAGCTCGAGGATCTGAAATCATATGCCAAGTTCATTTATGATGTTTGTTGGTGATCTGTGTCTTCTATCATTTTATCTTTGTCAGATTTACTAGGGATTTATCAATTTTATTGTTTTGTTTTGTTTTTTCCAAAGTATCCAATTTGATTTCATTGACTATTTTTTCCTTTTTTTATTTCCACTAATTTAATTCTTCCTTCTGCTTGCTGTGGTCAAATTAGACTATTAATTTGAGACATTTCCTTGATTTTTATGTACACGATTATACTTGTAAGTCACTCCCTCATTTCTGCTTAGGATACCTTAATGATTTTGTATTTTCACTTCAATCACTTGCAATCATTATTACAATTGGCTTTATTTCCTTTGAGGCTTCACTTTCAATCCATGGAATTTTCATAAGTGTTTTTTATGGTATCCAAATATTTAGAGATTTTCTTGTAGTCTTTTTTTTTATTAATTACAAATTTCATACCATTATGGTCAGATAACTTATTCTGTAGGATTTGCTTATTTTAGTTGTGTTGGAATTTCACATATGTACATGGATATGGTCTAACTTGGTGACCAAATTCCATGTTTACTTGAAATTTGTTATTTTTTCTTTTTTAGTGAGTGGTTTATATATACATATATATAAGATTTATTTGGTTGGTTTTTGTTTGTCAAATCTTCTATATGCTCGGCAAGTTTCTATCTAGTAACTGTACCAGTTGCTCAGGAGGATGGTGTCGATGTCCTCAATTATAATTGTAGATTTATCTATTTCTCTTTCAGATCAAACATTTTTGTTTCATGTATTTTGAGACTATGTTTGGTGTGTACACATTTAGGATCATTATGTATTTTGTGTGGATTTATCCTTTTTATCATGATGCAATGTCCTTCTTTGTCTACTAATTCTTTGGAACTGAATTCTTGTATGTCAGATAATATAAATATCACTGCATGATTTATCTTTCGTGCATTCAATGTACACATTTTTTTACATATGAAGTGAGTTCTTTTAAACAACTATGGTATTTGGGTGGGCCACGGTGGCTCAACAGGCAAAGTTCTCGTCTGTCATGACGGAGACCTGGTTTCAGTTCCTGGTGCCTGTCCATGCGGAAAAAATATTATGGTATTGTTATCCATTCTGCTGATTTCTGTCCTCTAACTGGTGAATTTAGAGCATTTATTTTTGAGGTAGTTATTGATATCTCGAGGGATTTCATCTGACACATTTTGATTTGTTTTCTATTTGTTTCCTCCCTTTCCATCTCATTTGTTCTTCATTTATTGCCATTTTATAGGAGAAATAATTTTAAGGATTTTATCTTAATTTATGTGCAATGATTTTGAATTTTTCACTTTTATAATTTTCTTAGAAAATATTGCAATACTAAGAAATTATATATCACTTATCACAGTCTACTGGTACCAGCTACTATCCATTTTGAGTGAAGTGTGAAAGACTTTGTTCCTCCCAGGTCACCATGCCCTCTGCATTTTTTAAAGTACTGTTGAATATTAAAAGTTTTAAAACTTTTTTTTAATCATACATCATTTAGAGTACTAGGGAGGAGAATAGTCATGATCTGTTCCCATATTTCAAACAAGATTCCCTTGCTTGAATGTATCACTTCCTTTGTGTTTGAAGAACACCCTCTAGGAAAGCTTTAAAGGTTTATCTGATAATCACAAGTTATTTTTGTTTAGTTTATATTTCATCTAAAATGTATTTATTTCCTCTTTTTTTTCCCTGAAAGATAGTTTTTTTCTGATATATTATACAGAGCAGATATATTTTATACTTATTGTGCCACATTGTTCTTGACCTCTGTGGTTTCAGAGGAGAACTTTGAATTGGTGTTCCTCAGTAGATCATTCATCTCTGGCTCTTTTCAAGATTTCTTCTTCGTGTATAATTGAATAATTTTAACTGTGATTTGATAGAGCATGGATTTCTTTGAGTTTATCTTCTTTGGTGTTTGCTTAGATTATTGAATCTCTCTTTCATCAAATTTGTGGATTTCAGACACATTTTTTTCAAATATTTTATCATCCCTACTTTATTTGTCCTCTCCTTCTGACATTAATGATACAAATTTTGAGTATTTTGAAATTGTCCCACAGGTCCCTAAGTCTCCGTTCATTTTTTTTTTCTGTTTATTTCTTTGTTTGTCAGACCCAGTAAACTCTTTTGACCCAGCCTCAGGTTCACTGATGCTATTTTCTTTCATCTCCATTGTACATCCTTCAAGGATTTTTCTTTTGTTACTGTATTTTTCAATTCTATAATTAACATTTGGTTCTTTTCTATGATTTTTAAAAAATTCTCTAATTTGTTTCAAGAGAACTTGTAATTGTCTTCTGACAATAACAATTTTATGGTTGCTTTGAAATCCTTGTTAAATAATTTCAACATCTTGTTCATCTCAATATTCATTTCAGTGAATTACCTTTTCTCTTTTTGTTATGAATTTCCTTGTTTTGATATTACAGGAGATTGTTTATTCCATCTTGGAGATTTGATTCTTTTTTTTTAGGAGACTTTTAGTTCTGTTTAGTCCTCAATAGATCATTCATCTCTGGCTGTTTTCAAGATTTCTTCTTTGTGTATAATTGAAATAATTTTAACTGTGATTTGGTAGAGCATGGATTTCTTTGGATTTATATTGTTTGGTTATTAAAACAAGCAATCACTTGTTTAGGTTTTTAATGGATGCTCTGACCTATTTTTGTTGGCTGTGGTTCCTATGACTATCTAATTTTCAGAGTATTTTTTGATTCAAGTTGACCTCTTTTTTTCTTTTTTAAATCTCATGCTGCTGGAGTTCTCACTACTTCCTGCTGATTCTGATCGAGGAGATGAATGGAACTTCTGCAGGCTGGGCTGTATGTGTTTTTAATGGGAGAAGTCTCTTTTAAAAGAGCTTTTACTTGGAAGATTTTTTTGGTTATGTTGAGATACCCCTGTGTGGGATGTAAAGCACTTCCTGAACCAGGTGCCCCTTGTTATAGGATACACATTCTTGGTGTCTCCTGGATAGCTGATGTTTTTTTGTACACTGAGGGAGATTCAGCCCTACAGTGACAGAGAACCCCCAGACAGGGTGCTTCTTGGGGTATGATCATCCTCGCCCATGCTTTCCAGCTATCCAGTTTCTCTGGGTGAAGGAAGAGAATCTCAAGCCTTGTTGAAAAGGAGAATACTTTCCCTAGCTGCTTCATTTTAGCAGTGCTTCTGAGCTATACCCCTTGCCAATTTGTGGACCATGCTTCATGTCGATGGGGCCTCTATGCAATTTGAGGTAGGAATAAGTTATTTGGGTTGCCTTGTGTTGCTAAGCAGGAAGTAAACAGAAACTGAGGCTGGGCCAACATCTGTTGAGTGTTGCTAATTTTTTCCTTCAGTTCCAGGATGCCCACTAGTTTGATGTTTTCTTTATATTGTTTGGCCTTTTCCTTAGGTTACTTGTTGCATTAGTTCCATGGTTTATATTTGTACTTTCTGAAAGGGAACAAGTAGAGTTGAGTGTATGCCATCTTCTGTAGACCAGAAGTATCCACTTGAAATCCACTTGAAATAAGTGTTAAGGGTATATGTTTAATGAATTTAGTGAAGCAAGTTTTAAGAAGAAGCACTTTTTTTTTTGAGAACATTCATCCTACACTTTCTTTCAGAAGATTAGATAACTCTATACTCATACTCCTTTTTCCCAGTGCTGAAAATGATTCTATATTTAATTTTCCAGAGAAAATAGCGTCACTTGTTTTAAATTCACCAGTTTATTAATTCTTATCTTAAACTCCCACACATTCCAATTACCTGTACACATTTTTATGTATTTTCTAAATTTAAGGTTGTTTATTTATACCACTTACATGAACCTTTAGATATGAACAGAACCAAAGCCAATAAAATATCTCTGCTTTCAAAATATTATACTTTGGTTTCATTATTTGGTTGTAATTCATATGGTTTGGCTAAATGACCACAAAGAATTTGATACTGACAAATTTTAATAGTGGAACAATAAGAAATATAGTTTTAATATATTTCTTTGTTTAATCTAACATGGGATACTAAAATACAAATTCAGCAAAGAAAATCTTTCCATTGAGAAATAGAGGAAAAGAGGCATATAAACAACTTATTACATTGACATAGGAATATAAGAGACTCAGTTTATTCTATATTCTGCCTTTATTATGATAATTAGGAGGGAAAGGACAAATAATGGAAGTGAGAATCATTGGATGATAATGTAATTAGACACACTTCTGGTCTAGAGACAACAGAGATGAATTTTAGGTTGTAATGGTCAGCACTGCAGAATAGAAGGGAGATAATCCAAATTTTAATTATGTATGCCTAGATCACTGAATGATTATAGACATTCAGTTAACATAAAATAAAAACTTAAATAATGTCTACCTACCATATCTTTAGAGTTGCTAAATTTAATAATATAATGAAAGACATATTACAAAATCAATAGAAAATTTAAAAATTAAGAGAAAATATATATAAGGTTTATAACATAGAGAGATTAATGTACCAAATTATATATATATAATAAAAAAGATTCAACAAATTAATAATTTCAAACCAATGACGCAAGTTGAGAAGAAAAAGGCAAGTTATATAAAAGATATTTAGAGAAGAGGAATTATTTAGTTTACAAACCATTTAAGGAATGAGGAATGGATGTTAAGGTACACCTCCATGAGGGTGGAGTATCTGCATCAATTATTTGGAATTCTTTCTTCATGGGAGATTTGTCTATTTTTACACCTGTAATATATTTATTCAATAACTCATTTATATTTATATATACTCATGCATATTTATTTTATACTTTGAGTTATAATCTAATGTGTTTTTATTTTGTTGCTGAAATTTTTCCAGTTCTGGCCATTGCAATCTCTTTGTCACTACTCTATCATTTTGACATACACAATTATTGCTTTTTCCTTTTTTTTTTTTTTTAGAATTTCTTTATTTTCTGGTACTTCAGGATCATATTGTATATTTCCTAGAATCAATCATTCCTCCAAAGAGCTTCAGTTCCTTTTCTTGGAGAATAGAATTGGAAATTTAGATCTGGGTGATAGATATGATTCTTGCCATTGGGGAGTCATTGCTTCTATGCCATTGAAGATGAATCTGAAGAAGAAATATATGTGTATCCACATATCTATATACTTCTATACTTAACCTTTTGTATCCATATATGGTAGACAGAATAACAGCTTCCCAAAGATGTTCACAACTTAATTCCTGGAACCTGGGAATATTTTATCATACATGGAAAAATAACTTTGCAAATGTGTTTAAGTTATGGACCTTGAAATGGAGATATTTTCCTGGACAGTCTGATTGGGCTGAAGATAATCACAAGGATCCTTATAAGAGGGAGGTTGGATGGTGTGGTATGTTGAAGCTGTTATGTACCCTAGAAAAGATCATGTTCTTTGAATCTGTTTCTGTGGGTGTAGATCTATGGCAGGTAAAGCCATAATGAAAGACATATTACAAAATCAATAGAAAATAAAAAATTGAGAGAAAATATATATAAGGTTTATAACATAAAGAGATTAATGTTTCAATTGAAAAGAAATAACCCACTGCTTCAATCAACTCTTTCTGGAGTCATTTATAAGAGGATAAAACACAAAGAGAAGAGAAGAAATTAAAAGAAGCTTATTGTCTAAAGTCCCATAGAAGCTAAGAGATGACCTACAGAATCTCAGAGAGGAAGCCACTGTAACCAAAAGCTGACAATAAAGAAATCTGGAAGTGAAGAACCAGTGGACATTGGCTATATGCCTTCCCATGTGACAGAATTGTCCTAGATGCCAGCAGCCTGTCTTCAGAGTCCAGACATCATCCAACTGATACCTTGAGTTGGAAAATTGAGTTTCCAGAAAATGAGTGCCCACAAAATAGTGCCATATATGAGGATTTAACTGAACATAGAACCAGTCAGCCATTTCAGAACAAGTCAGGATTGGAAATGCAGCTATCCAAGAAGGATTTTTGGAAAGTCCTATAGTATGACAGTTGGAACCTTTGTGTGAGCATGCAAAGCCAACAAACTTCTTTACAAGATCTGAATGAACTGAACCACTTCCAGCAAGGACTAAAAGGGATAGAAAAGGGACAAACTGAAGTAAAAATTGCTTCAAAGGCAAGACCATGTTTGCTGAAATCTAGAATGAAGACACCTTGGACCAACAGAGCAGACCCACAGATGTGGAGAGCGTAAATTGGCCTGGGACTTTGCACAGGGTGGGCCTTCTACCCCATTGTTTAGGAAGAGTACTGCTGCCCCAGGCTTCAGGGAGTTGGAGCATATTCCTTCAGATTGGTGAGAATCTGGCCACTGCCCCACTGTTCTAAGGGGGTTGAGTCTGTGCTCCAGAGATTGGAGAGAGTCTGGCTGTCACTCTGATGCTTGAGGAGGGTAGGACCTAGAATCTAGATGCTGCCCTGATACTTTGAGAGGGCAGAGCTGACAGCTTGGCCATCTTCTTAATGTTTGGAGATGTTGGAGCCCTCACTACAGTGTTTGGAGAGTGCAGGTTTGCTCTCTTTTTATAGATGACTTTCAGACCTTAAAATCTAATAGTGTGTATGCCCTGCAGGTTTTCAGAATGGTTTGGGACTTATGAAAAAGATAGGACCTTTTGATTAGGTTATTCCAACTGAACTCATTCAGGGTGGGCCTTGATCCTCTTACTGGAGTCATTTATAAAATGATAAAGCACATACAGAAGAAGAGAGATGAAATTAAATGAAACTCATAGAGAAAAGCCCTAGAGAAGTTAAGAGAGGACCCAGAGAAGTTCAGAGGAAGCCACTGAAACAAAAAGCAATGAAACTCAGGAATGAAGACTCAGCAGATGCCAGCCATGTGCCTTCCCAAGTGATAGACATGTCCCAGATGCCATCAGCCTGTCTTCAGAGCCCAGGCATCATCCTGTTAATGCTGTGATTTGTATATGTTCACAGCCCAAGAACTGTAAATTCTAAGTTAATAAACCTCCATTGTAAAAGCCAACCCCCTTCTCGTATATTGCATTTGTGGTAGTTTTAGCAAACCAAAATAGAGGGCAAGAGTCAAAGAAAGCTATGTGATACCATTAATAGCTTTGATGTTTGTGCAATATGCTGGATAAAAGCAAGGAATATAATACTGTTATTACATTCCTTACCCTCCAAAAGGAATATAATACTGTTATTACATTGATTTTAGTTTAATGAAAACCATTTTGGAGCTCTGACCTCCCAAATTGTGAGATAATAAATTTGATTGGGGATAAATACTTTTTTCTTAATTTGTTACAGCAGAAGTAGAAAATTAAATAAAATAGATTTCACATATCTGTACTAGAATGCTACTCTAATTTATTACCACATAGATCATCCCAGCTGCCTTCTTTTGCTTACCCCATAAACTTCCACCCCAACAGTGAGAAATCTGACTCCCATAAGTCATAGTTCATTTACTTAATTATTCAATTCCGTTCTATATATATGTATATATTTCAGAATTGTTAACCCATACCTTCATGGGAAGCAACACCATCTAGTAGAGTACAATGATTTTGTATATTTCTTTTTTTACTTTAGTATTTCAGACCCTACTAATTTCCAAAGTCACTTAGTCTATCATCTCCTGCAAGATTGTTTCATTCATTTGGATTCCCTGACTTTCTAAATTTTTTGTTTTATTTGTGTGTGTACATGCATGTGTTAACGTTCACTCTTTGTGCTACAAAGTTATTTGGTTTTGACAAATGCCTACTTTTATGTATCCATCATTATGGTATAATAGAGAAGAGTTTCATTAACTTATTCAATTCTCCATGCTTCAATTATTAAAGACTTAAACCAAACTCCTGACTACCACTGATAGACCTTAAATACCATTTTTAGATTGGCTTCTTTCATTTTGCAAAATGCATTTAAGATTTATTGATTTTTTTTTTGCAAATGGACAATTAATTTATTGTTGTAGTGATACCACAGTTTGTTAATCCATTCACCAATTGAAGGAGATCTTGGTTTGATGTTTGGGAAAATTATGAGAATGACTGTTACAAGAGGAAGAATATAAAATGTAATTTTTGCTCCTAGTATCATTCAGAAAAAATCATAAGTGCTGTGACATTTGATCATATCAAGATATTTTTTTCTGTGTAAGAGTTATTAATTCCAACTTGCATCTTGGGCTGTCAGCATTACTGACTTCTGAGATCTTTCTGATTTGTGGAGTATCTTAAAATATTTCAGGCAAAATTAAGTCATTCAAGCTTAATTCTTTGCTAAGTAGTCATGGATGGTAAAGATGTAAATGATGGAAAAATGTCCCCAGTCTTACCATTCTCCATTATTTTCCTTATAAAATGTGATTCTCTCCATCAGATTGCGTCTTTATTTCACACCTTTGTAAACAATTTTATAAAATTTTTAGGGCATGAAAAACTTAAAGCATAGCTTTATTTCAACCTAAAAGAAAAGTGCAATTCTAGTTGTTTTCTTCCAAGAATTAGTGATTTATGAAGAATGGCTTAGGTCAAAATACTTAAGTGTTCTCCATTTGCGCAACACAAAAATCTAGTGCAACACTTGAGGTTGGGTGTTCTCAAGCGTGGAGACCTTCATTTTGGATTCTGGGTTGGTTGGTTGGTTTTTATTTTTTTCCTGTTCTTAATAATGCTCAAAACTTTTACTCTATTTCCAAGAAAATGGCATTAAGTTTTTTTTATACCTGACAGAGCTGTAGAATTAATGGGACTTGTAGGCATTTTATACCAGACAGAGGTTTTTGCTTAACACTTTTGCTTTTTTTTTTCTTTGCAAAATGTAAGGGCTTTTTACACCTACCTCATTCTTAGGCAAAGAGAATAGCAATCTTACCCTTAGGGAAAGAAGTATCTGTGAATAAATACATTTTCAGGAGTTCTGAGAGAGGCATGAAGTAAGTCTACTCTAATAGCCTTCTTTGATACTTGAACTACTTAGTTGAAACTTTTTTGAAGATCAATATGTTAAGGAGTCTTTTACTAAAATAAAAAGCTGTATCTCCTTAGGAAGTCATAATAGAATATCTCAATGAAGATTAGCAGTGCTGGGAAGTTAGGGACACACCTGGCTTTCCCAGCCCTCATCTAAGCCTAACCCCTCTGTTTGTATTATGTGCAGATGTTTCAGGATGTTTATATTCTACAGCCTGGGGGAGATACTAGGTCTAAAGAAAGGCCTGGTCATACCTTAAACTGGGAAACCATGAAGAAGCAGTTCCAGCCATTTATCAAAGTGGGAACCCGAAGAGCAGGGTTCTCCTCCCACTGGCTTATATAAATACCCAGCTTTTGGGTAGCACAAATTTATCTCTCCTCTCCCAGGTGAAGGAGGGCCTGCAGAGCTGCCACCCACTCACCTTGACCTGGGAAGTTGTCCTCCCTAGGAGAGTAGCCACAATGGAATCTTATTTCCTAGTTCCTCAAGATGTGAACTTAGGCTGTTGACAGATCTTTCTTCATTTTTAAATGTAAGCATTTAGAGCTATACATTTCCATATGAATAACTACCTTTGCTAGTTACAAAATGTAAACTAGCTTTACATTTAGGTAATTTGTGTTTTAATTTTCAATCTCTCTAGGAATTTTCAGATTTCCCTCTTGATTTCTTATTTGATAAAATGGTTGTTTAAGAGTGTATTGTTTAATTTCCACTCTGTGAATTTTTCAATTTTCCTTTTATTATTGCTTTTGAGCTTTATTTCATTGTAATCAGAGAAGAAGCTTTAATAATTGCAACCTGTTTAGTTTTTTGTAGATGGTTTATGGCTAGCATTTGGTTTATCCTGGATAATGATCCATATGGACTTGAGAAGAATTGTATTCTGCTATTGTTTGGTACTATGTTCTACATCTGCTGGATCTAGTTATTTTCCATTATTGTCCAAGTCTTTTTTTCTCTTATTGATATTCTAACCAGATATTTTATCCATTATTTAAAGTGGTGTGTTGAAGTATCCAACTATTATTGTAAACTAATTATTTCTCCCTTCAGTTTTTGTCACAGAATATTCCTGTATTTGTGACTCACTTATTAGATGGCACATATGTTTAAAATTGTTATATCTTTTGATGAGTTGTTTCTTTTATTAATATATAGTATCCCTTTTTTTCTTTTTATAGTTTTCAACCTACTGCCTATTTTGTCTGATAAATTACAGCCACTGCAGCTATCCTTTGGTTACTATTTGCATTTCATATTTATAGACTCATTTGTTTTCTTGGGCTTAGAGTGAGTTTCTTGTAGAGATCATATAGTTAGATCATGCTTTTATATCCATCCTGATTATATCTGGCTCTTTGATTGGAGAGTTTAAACTATTTACATTCAAATTAATTACTGACAAGGTAAAATTTACTTGAGTCATTTGATTATTTGTATTTTTTACACATTTTTGCTTTGGTTCCTCCATTGCTGCCTTGTTTTGCATATCGTTGAAGTTTATAGTGAAACAGCTTGACTTTCTCCTCATCTCCATTTTCTGTATGTAGTTTTAAATATTTTATACGTGGTTGACTTGGTATTTACATTGAACATCATAAATCTGTAACATTACAGTTTGAATTGATACTGACAACTTCACTAGCATATACAATCTCTTTCCAATACTCCTCCATATCTTTACCTCATTTTATTCTTGTCAAAATTGCCTCTTTATTATCACCAATAACTGTAGAATTATAATCACATTTATGTATTTGTATTTTAGATCATGTGAAAAACAAAAAGTAAAGTTGCAAACCTAGAATGCCATAATGCTGGCATTTATATTTACCCATTTATTTACCTGTATCATGGATCTTTATTTCTTTATATGTCTTCAAGTTACTGTCTTGTGTACTTTCCTTGCACCTTGAAGAACTCTTTTTAGCATTTCCTGTTACAGTTGCTCTACTGCTGCTCTTTCAGCTTCGTTTTATCTAGGAATGTATTGATTTCTTCATCTTTGAATGAGAGTTTTGCCAGATATAGAATTCTTGATTGATTTTTTCTTTCAGTTTTAAGTAAGTCATTTCACTGCTTTCCAGCCTGCACAGTTTCAGATACTATTGAGGACCTCTTGTTCATAGAGTTGCTTCTCTCACTGTTTTTTTGGATGTTCTCTTTGTTTTTGGCATTTGACAATTTGACTATAACGTGTCTTGGTGTGGATCTCTTTGAGTTCATCCTATTTGGAGTTTGTTAGGGTTCTTCAATGTGTATATTTATGTATTTCATCAAATATGAGAAGTTTCAGCCATTATTTCTTTAAATATTCTTTCTATTCACTTTTTTTCTTCTTTCTTTCTGAACACTCATATTTCATTTATTTTTCTACTTCAGGGTTTCCACAGATCCCTTAGACTCAGTTCATTTTTTTCATTCAGTTTTTCTCTTTCTGCTCATTGAGGTGAATACTTTCAATTATCCTATCTTCAAGTTTGCTGGTGTTTTCTTCTGCCTATTCAAATATCCTGTTGAATCTCTCTGGTTATTTTTTTTTAATTTCTGTTATTTCGCTTTTCATCTCTAATTTTGATTTGGTTCTTATTTAGAATTTCTAGTTCCTTCTTTTTGTTCATCTCATGTATTTTTTCCTGGTTTCCTATAGTTCTTTTACGATGATTTCTCTAACTCTATGAACTTAGGAGAATTGATTTACATTCTTGCTTGGGATTCCTCAAGGATAGTTTCTGTCAATTTGTTTTGTTCCTTTGGACAGTGATCTACTTTTTATTCCTTTTTTTATAGCAGTTTTATTGTAATATATTCACAAACCATATAATCTATCCAAAGTGCACAACGCATGACTTTCACTATCTTCAAAGTTGTTTATCACTGCAATCAATTTTAGACCATTTTCATTACTCCAAATACCCCTTATACTCCTTTATCACTTATACCCCATTACTATTGACACTTAGCATAGGTGTGGCACCTTTGTTATAGCTGTGAAAGAACATTAAAATATTACTGTCAGTTATAGTCATTATTTTCATTAGGTATATTTTTCCAGTATACCACCTATTGTTAGTACTTTGTAATAGTGATGTACATTTGTTCTAGTTCATGAAAGAATATTCTTATGTTTGTACTATTAAACCTAGTCACTGTGCACGAGAAAGTTTACAATATTATATAGTCCCATGTTTTTATCTTCTAGCTTTCCTTCTAGTGATATACACAACCCTAACTTTCTTCTTTAAACCAGCATCACACACATAACCCTGCACTGTTAGTGATACTCACAATATTATACTAATATCTTCTGTCAATTTCCAAACAACAACAATCACCAAAATTAAAAATTCTGCACAAATCATCAGCTCTCTATTCTCCATCTCATTTTTTAATTTTTGTATGCCTTGTGATTTTTTTGTTGGAAAATGTACATTTTAATGTTTTGATATGTCAATTCTGGAAACCAGGTTCTTACTCTTCTTCTGATTTTGTTGTTTTGTTTTTTCATTTTTTGGGCGTGGGGTGGGATTGTTGATTAGTTGAATTATTGAAGTCTGTAGTGTGGTTTGACTTTCCTTCAAAGCTTAGCCCAATTTATACTGAATCTATAGACCAGCCTTCAGTGTATAGTTTAGCTTTCTTCTCAGGTTGCATCTTATTGGAGGCATGAACAGTGACTTAAAAAAATTCCACTCTTTGTATATGCATGAATGATCCTCAGTGTCTTGCTTTCCTTCAAAAACAAAAGAAGACAAAACAAGTCTCTCTGCAGCAGCTTCTCCTCTGAAACTTTAGTTGTTTTATTTTATGCATCAACTGCTTTTTGCCCTGGGCAACTACGGTTCACTGAGCTCTGTGCCACCTTTTCACACCATTCCTCCAGGCCAGGTGAATTCAAGCTCAAACTAAAGATTTGAGTCAGTCTTCAGGAAATGGTTTAGAGAAGACAAAAAATATTAAATTTGCCCAAGATGTGGTGATAACTAGATACCACAGACCTTTATAAAGAGTGTGAACCTGGGCATGTGAGTATGGGCTTCCAGGACATCATCCATTCCACAGACTGCTGCATGGATTTGGGGAAAAGGGAGGGTTCAGAGCCAGGGTAAGTGTAATTATCCCACAGCTTTCCTTTTTCTGGTCAGCATTTGCCTGGTTGTTGTTTACCCTTGACTCTTTCCAGAGTTCTGACAGATTCTGCTTGTTTTTTGATGTTTCTGGAGGGGTTAGTATTGTCTCTAGGAGCTTCTTACTCTTACATCCTGCTGATGTCACCCCAAATTTTTATTCTGGAATTATGTAGTTGTGAATAACCAGCTTTTCTTTGCTTCAACTAGATTCAGTTTTGTTATACTAAATAGTATTTGATCCTTTAAAAAGATTCATAGAGCATAGATTTGTATTAAAACAATTATCTTTGGCTGTGAAATCAAGATTGCTAAAGGATAATCAACTGCCTTCTATAAATTAAAAATTAAAACAGAGGGAAAGATAAAATGAAGAGGGAATAATTTAGAATAGCTTTAACAAAGGTTGAGTATATGGAGAATCATATTCTACATGTAGCAAACAGTTTCTACTCATATGTAGAACTGAGGAACATTTAGGTTGGAGTCATTATTAATATTCATAGTAAGTGAAACAGAGACCACAATAAGGCAAGTAATAATTATATTTTAAATAGAAGTTAAATGTGCTTTAATCCATGTAGAACTCCTATTCATGAATACACATTCACTGATGCTTTAACTTATTTAATACTCATTTTACATGACCAAAAGTATTCCAAGAGCTGTCTGTGAAAAGAGAACAAGGTCATAGTACTCAGTGGAATTATAATCTAGTTTTGAATTCCAATAATGAAACAGAAAAAGGAAAAAAGAAACCAGTATGGTTTGTTTTATTGGGATTTAGCCAAACTATGAGGTTAAGCACAGCCTCCAGGAAGATAATTTAATATTGGAAGAGTAAATAGTAAAGTACCACTTTTAAGATGTTATATCTTGCCAAAGTGCACATTTCCTCTCCATGGTTATTCATGGCTGAAGCTCCATCCTTCCCTTAGGATGATCCCTTTGCAACATCTGCATCCAGCAAGTAGGGAGGAAAAGAAAATGGGGAGGAAGCATAGACACTTGGAAAGGTTCACACTATTTTTGCTTGCATCCCATTAGTGAGAATTCAACTCACTTTTTGTTCTTTCTCAGCTATAGGTTGAACAATTAAAGTTTTACATAATTGTCTTCTGCAATAGAACTCTTCCCACTGAAATGCAAGAGAATTTAAAAATACTAAATTTCATTGTATGGATATTTCTAGCATAGTATCTAGAATAGCAGGTATAAATACCCTAATGAAAAAAAATAGGTAGCTATTTTATCATTCATTTATTGATTCAACAACTATGATTTATGAATCTTTTTTTTTTACTCAGAAATACCACAGAAGGTAGGGATATGTTAGTGAGCAGTGCAAACTCTTTTCCCTGATGGAGTTTATATATTCTGGAATGGAGACAAAAAATAATTTCTCACAAAAGTAAGTATATGTGACATGGCAATGCTTTGTATAGAAGAAAGGTAAAAAATGGCAAGCCAGGACTCTTATTTTGAGTTGATGGGCAGGAAAAATCGCATTGAAAGGGAGCATTTCAATAAAGACTACCAGAAGGAAGAATGGTAATGAGCCATGCAGATATCCTGGGGAAGAACATTCCAAGTAGAGATTACAGCAAGTGCAGGGTCCTGAGGAGAAAACTCACTTCCTGAGTTCATGCTTCAGTAAGGGACTAGAACACTGAGCAAAATTAATTTGTGGGAAAAGAGTGTCAAGATTCCTGATTTATAGATGTTGTGGACCACGGTAAAAACATTTCATTCTGAATGAAGTGTGAAGTTCTTACCGAATTTGAACAGAGGAGCAAGGTGGTCAGAAAAGTTGTAAAAGATCACTTCATTGTTGTATGAGGACCAGGAAAGACAGAAGAAAGAAGAACAATTACAAGGCCATTGCAGTAACAAAAACAAAAAGATGGTGGTGACTTGAACTGCAATGAAAAGAGGAGAAGGGGTCCTATGTCAGATTTTGGAGAGGAGGAAAAACCAAGTAGCTTTGCCAGAGGATTTGATTAAAAATGTGATTGTGGTTTGAAAGAGAGAGAGAGAGAGTTAATGATAGCTCTGATATTTTAGGTTTGATAATGTAGTCAACATTGATATTCACCAAATGTTTCTGGTTGTCCTTGAACTAACAGCCTACCTCTCCTCTTCATGAGGAAAAAGCGCTCCATGCTCCTAGTGTTTGGGTATGGCTGTGTGGTTTTCTTTGGCTGAAATATTACTGAAATATTAATGGGAGAGACATGCAAATTGGAGTGTGCAAGTGATAGAATCTGACTGACTATCAGGAAAAGAGGACTTGAAGCTGTGAAGGATGATGAAGAACAGTGGGATCGATGGATTGTGGTTCAAATGGGTGAGTGGATTGTTTGAAACATGTTATTAGAGGGATGAAAAAAGAAATTTAATAATTGACATTCTGAAAGTTGGAGAATAAATATTAGCTACTATTTTGAACAATTCTTATCATTTTCATTACTATTGATAATGAGAAGGCTGGGAATGTTGTTGATAGTGATCATCACCACAGACTTGCTCAGCAATTGCAAACCCCTGATAGAAAGAAATATTATTGGTGTTAAATATATCATGATTACTCAATACTTGTCATTAAATATGCCCATGGAATATTTGCCTTCACAGTTCCTCAATTCAATACTCATTTTGTGGAAGTGATTGCATCTGGTACCAGAAAAGAAACCCCTAGGGTAAGAAAAGTATCTTTTTCATGCCTATTTAATGCTAAGCTCTATATGTTTTAAAGAGGAATAAACCAACACACACAAAAAAGAGCTATTTAAATTAATGAGCCCTGCCAACTATGGTCTAAATACTTGTAACTAAATGCACATTTTTATTCATAAAAAATTGGAAATAATTATACCAAGAAACCCTTAAAAATAAATTGCTAAAATCCCATCATGGATATAATTTTCTCTTGAATTTAACATTTAAATAATGAAATGCTTTTCTATTTATGCAAATTTATATGCATATATTTTTACATTAAAATATTCCAAAAGTAGATAAATTCTGATATGACAAAACACGTTCGTATTTAATGAGAACATGGAGCACAAACTGAAATAGAAATTGAGTGAAACATAAAGAGAATAAATTTTCTCAATGTGTGGACAATTAAGCTTGCTGTTTTCCTTTCTTTCACAATAAATAATCTAAGCAGGCTACTGACTGAAAATGAGATTAGTACAGGGAAAGAATGAATCAGACCTGGGATTAAATCCTACCTTCAACCTGTTCTAATTATGGGACAATTACCTATGCTTTAACTTTTTCATTTATATGGAATTCAAACTACATATTGATCTACCCATTTATTGATCTATCAATCTATTTAGAGAGAAAGGCTAAGATGGACAGGGAGAAATGAACTACATAAATTGTCAAACGTAAGTCATAGCTGTTCATAGACAATTATAACCATCTTTATTTATATTTTATTTAATGTTAAATCAGGTTTCAATAAGGGCTTTAAAAATATTTGATATTCAACTTACTCTATGCCTGTGTGTCTATCTACAGTAAACCTAGTCTATTAGCTCCATTTTTGTAAGTTCCAATATTCAAATGATCTCAACACATGATAGAGTTTTATTAAATTACATCATATATACAGAAAAGAGAACAGAAAGGGTTCAGTCAAATCAAACTTCTCATCAAACACCCTTATCATCAGCAATTAGAGGTTCCCAGAAGTAATTCCCAACAAGATTTCCCCTATAGCCTACATACTAGAATGTCCACTATAGTGACAGTTTAATATTCCTGTTTTTGAAATTTATATAAATGGAGCTGAATAATTTGCAAACTTTCATTTTTGGCTTTTTTCACTTTAATATTTTATTTGTGAGATTCTCTCATGTCCTTGAATATAATGTAATTATTTATTCTTTTGATTCACATCAGCCCATTGAATAAATCTACTATAGTTTGTTAGCTGCTGGAATGCAATATACCAGAAACAGAATAGCTTTTAAAAAGGGGGAATTTCATAAGTTGCAAGTTAACAGATTTTAGGCCATAGAAATGTCCCAATTAAAGCAAATCTATATCAAATGTCCCATCTAAGGGATCCAGGAAAGATACCTTGGTTCAAGAAGGCCAATGAAGTTAAGGGTTTCTCTCTCAAGTGAGAAGGCACATGGCAAACACAGTCAAGGTTTCTCTCTCATCTGGAAAACCATGCACATGGCAAACACAGCATCATCTGCTAGCTTTTTCTCCTGGCTTCCTGTTTTATGAAGCTCTCCAGGAAGCATTTTCCTTCTTCATCTCCAAATGTCACTGGCTGGTGGACTCTCTACTTTTCATGGCTGTGCCATTCTGTTCTGCTCTCTTTGAATTTCCCTCATACTCCAAAATGTTTCCTCTTTTATAGGATTCCAGTAAACTAATGAAGACTCACATAGAATGGGTGGAGACATGTCTCCACCTAATCTAGCCTAACAACCACTCTTGATTGAGTCACATCTCCAGGGAGATGATCTAATTACAGTTTCAAACACACAGTACTGAATAGGGATTAGAAGAAAGGGCTGCTAGGTGGGCCTTGGTGGCTCAGTGGCAGAGTTCTCGCCTACCATGCCAGAGACCCGTGTTTGGTTCCCAGAGCCTGCCCATGTAAAAAACAAACAAACAAACAAACAAACAAATGGCTACCTTCACAAAATGGGATTAGGATCAAAACATGAATTTTCTAGGGTACATACATCCTTTCAAACCGGCACAGCATCTACTCAATATTCTTTACCATTTCTAATGTTCATTTACCATTTCTAATGTTCATGGGCCTTTGGGATGTTTGCAATGGTTGGACATTATACATTGTGCTTCTATGAACATTTTTGTACCTGTCTCTTGATAAACATATGTACCTATTCATGCTTATATACACATAGTGTAATTGAGTATACAAATGTTCCTTTTGTAGATACTACCCAACTTGCCATACAAAGTGATTCTAATAGCCTTCATTCCCATCAGAAGCATATAAAAGTCCTAGCTGTTCTGCATTCTGATGAACATTTGGGTGTACAATCATTTAAATGTGAGTACAATGAGAACCAATGATGTTGAACATCTTTCATAGTTTCATAGGTCATTAAATAGCTTTCTCTAAAGAGCCTATTCAAGTTTTTGCTCATTTGTATTGCATTTGTCTTTTATTATTGATTTTAGAAATTCTTTATAATTTCTGGATACAAGTCTTGTGTTGGATCTATGTATAGAAAATACATATTTGTCTATTCCAAGGAAATGAAGACATTATCTATAAAAGCTTTATTATTTTTCCATTTACATTTTGATTTACAATTCATCTTTAACTTATTTTTGCCATGTGGAAACTTGATTGATTTAGGAGTATTTGTTGAACAAACTATTTTGCAAAGAAATGTGACTTATTTTGTAAATTATTTAGTCTTATATGCATATATCCAATTCTGGAATCCACTCTATTTCATTATTCTACTTGTCAATTTGTATGCTAATTTCCTGGAAATAAACAAATACTTTTCAGTATCAATCATTAACATCTATTAACCATATGGAAAAACAAATCAATTGGACTACATTAAAATTAAGAACATTTGTTCAAGGATGCACACGCGGGTGGTTCAGTGGTAGAATGCTTGCCTTTCATGAGGGAGACCTGGGTTCAATTCCCAGTGTCTGCCCATGCCAAAAAAAAGGACATTTGTTCAACAAAAGTCACAATTCAGAGTGTGTGAAAATCAAGCCACACACTGGGGGAGGATATTTTCATGTTTTCAAGCTCACAGCTTTTCTGATGCTGTCTAGTGTAAACCTGCCTGGGCAATTTGACTCAACATAAAAGTGCATGTTGAAATACCTCATATAACATTCATCTCACAGCTGGAAATGGGAAGTGGTGGGTAAATATTAGTATCACCCACTCTCAGAGTGGACAATTCTAAGCTTTAATTTGCATAACTTCTCAGAGAATATTCTGCTCAATCCAATCCCATTGCTGTCAGCAAGCTTGCTCATGTAACCAGGGATTGTTTTACCCCATTCCCCACTTCATGCCCCCCAGAACCCTGCTTCTGTTGCTTGACAGCATTTGACAGTAAATTATTTGCATACAAGACCTTGTGTCAGACTTGTTAATTGTGATAACCAAGCTGGTGATCCAATTTACCAAATGAAATATTTTACTCCAAAGGCAATACATTTAGAAATCTTCTCAAGGTGAAGTAAAACAGTAATACATCATGACTTGGGTATATTCACGGCTTTAAAGATTGATTGAGTATTCAAAAATATCAATGAATGTATATTTAATCATTTAGAATGATAACTGAATCCACCTCAATTAATAAAGCCCAGGAATGATTGGCAATTAAAAGTCATAGTGTTGCTTTACAAATTGGTTTTCTGGATAAAGATGGTTTTAATAAGGTGAAATAAAAATGAACATCGTGCCTGAGATTTGATCATATGCTGGTAATATTCTGATTAAATCAAGTCTAAGAACATACACCATGAACACTCTAGTAAAAATATACCATTACTACTCTGTTATTGAGGAAGTACCTGTTAAGACAAGCACCTATTAGAAATACTATGCACACCAAAGAATTGAGAGTCGTGGAGAAAATATAATGGTAGTATCTAAAGAAACGTGTGATACAGAATTGATACTGAGGAGGGTGGACAAGGAAGGTCTACTATTAGGCTAGATATGAAAGACTTCATTGCTTGAGAATGCTTCTTATCACTTGCTTTAATATCCTACAAAGCAAGATCCTAAAAACGTGGATTTGGTTGTGATATGCTATTGGGATAGCTTCTTGAACTTTTTTTTTCCTTTTTTTGGCATGACAGGAGAGAATTCTGCCACTGAGTCACCATTGCACCATCCTTGAAGTTTGACTTCAATAAATTGGGTGGAGGTGCCAGAACTGCCTTTGTAGAAAACTGAGAAAAGGATTATAAATCACACATTTGTGGAAGCTTCAGAAATGTATTTATTATGTAAAACCAAAGAATCTACCGCCTGTATGATTCATGGGGGTGATCAAAGAAAGCAAATAGAAATTCTTAGTGATGATACTCTGATACATTTGAGAAGTTCAATGGAGACTGTCCCCTGTAGGCTAGGATTGACACTAGAGATGATTACATAAAACTGTGCTCCCTGACATCAAATGGGAGGATGGCCTTCCAGAATAACCAAAGACAGGGAACAGATACTAACCAAAAAAAGAAAGACAGACGTTAAGTATTGTTGTAGCTAGCAACACTACAATAGCAATCAGGATATCTTGAATTGTACAGTTCTGAGAATATCTTAGTACATGATGACATTTCTAGGAGTGAGATGGATTGAATAGTTTGAATCTTATGTTACTCCAATTTATGAGGGTATAACCAGGAACAATTGATATCTGATGAGCTAAAATAGCACAATTGAGATTCCTCATCTGGTTTCCCAATCTGAATTAGTTTTCATACTTAGAGACCATTGATTACAAAACAGTGGAAGTCCTTTTCAGGAAGGAAACTTTAAGGTGAGAATCTATATATAGGATAAATATTTGTCCAATTCTTCTCCAAACAGACTTGCCATTTTCAAAAATAACTGTACAAATGAGGAATAGGTTGTTTGTGATCTGTTGAATATAGGATCTAGCTGAAGCAAAAACCCCTCGTCATTGCAGCGAGATCTTGTGGAGAGTAGGTGATAGTGAGACCTGGCCCAAAGCCTTCTCATAGTGGGTCCAATGTTTTTTCTGATCCTAAAATGCATAATTGGGATATTTCTATCCCAGTTATGTTGAATATATGTATATGTGAATATACATGTATATGTATGTACATATTATGAAATATATATAAATAATATATAATACAATATATAATAATTATATAATATATGTATAGTACAGTATATAACATAATATAAATAATATGAATATATGCATATATATTTCACCAGCAAGGTAGCAAGGCTGACTTCTATAGTGGATGTTGGTCAATATGCTTCCTCAGTAAAGGGAGTAATTGTGGTTACTTTAACAGAGTGGTCGGTTTATGTTACTAAACTTGACTTAGCCAGGATATTACTAGCAGAAGATCAAACATCAGGCAACATGTTCATTGTTTAATATTTCACCTTATTAAAACTACCTTTAGCAAGAAAACTAATTTATAAAACAACACTATGGAGTCTAAATTCTAATCATTCTTGGACTCTTTCTTATCTGAGGTGGAATAAATTAACTTTCTAAATGGTTAAATATCCATTCATTCATTCACTGATATTTGTTAATATTTAACTAACCTTGTAATCTTGTAATAAACTTTAGGTTTGATGTACTATTGTTTACTTAACCCTGAGAGAATTTGCAAGCACGTTGCTATCAGAGTAAGATATTTCATTTGGTGAACTGGAATTGGTTATCACAATTATCAAATTCTGAGGCAAAGTCTTGAATGCAAGCGGTTAACTTTGAAATGATGTCAAACAACAGAAGCAGGGTACTGGGGGGCATGAAATGGGAAATGGGGTAAAATAATCCATGTTACTTTGGCAAGCTTGCTGAGGGCAACTGAGATTTGATTTCTCTAAGTACTCTCTGAGGAGCTGTGCAAATGGAAGCTTATAATAGTCCACTCTGAGAATGGAATCTATTAACATTTATCCACCACTTCCTGTTTCCAGTTGCATAACAATTATTCAATGAAGGATTTCCCACCATGCACTATGTTGAGTCAAATTGGCTGGGAAACCGTCCGCTAGGTAGCATTAGAAAAGCTGTGATCAGAAAGACAGAGCTGCAATAATAACAATCGGAGGCATTTTCTGGTTTTACCTATATGCAATTAATTGTAGCAGCCACAACTATAGGGAAAGAGGTTATAATACAGGATATAATAGGTTTCCCATAATATAATGTCATTTCACCACTCATGTCCCTTACTGCCCTAATAAACCCAATCCATCGTAGAACATTCAATGTGGTAGTAAACCACAGTATCTAAAAAGTACTTAATGTAGAATGGATTAGATACAAGCTACAGTGGCTTCTGCTACAAAAGTCTCAAGTCAATAATTGGTTTTCATCATTATTCTTCACCATCATCCAGTCTAGATTTTCCTGACATTGTGTTAGCACTTCAGCAGATCTAGATTGCATGCCTAATGGAGTGCCCCAGACCTTATCCCCAAGGGAGAGGGAACCGTTAGCTGCTTCACTCTTTTCAATGTGTGTTTGTTTCATGTCTCCATTTACAGTAAACATTAAGCATGGGAACATCAAGATATTAATCCCCTGCTTCTATTTTGTAACAACCCTGACTTTTCAGATTATTTACTATCAATTACCCTAACCTTTTCTTAATTCATTCATTTGTTTGTTGGTCCACTTGAAAATCATTAAGCCTAAGTGACTCTGATAGTCATTGCTTCATGTTAGGTGGATCACTTGGTGTGTCACCTGCAAAAGATGCTCTTCTCTGGAACAAGCATTTCCAGTTGAATGTACCCTAAATTATTGTTACAGAATGCATAATTCTATAAGACCTGTAACAGTGATGCAGACCCTTTTATTGCTGGACCTATATGTTGTTACCACTTTGGATGAAGCACAAAAATGATTGTTGTTGGTACAATGCAAATACTGCATCTAAGAGAACAGCAACTCAAGTATGTAGGAAGTCATTCAAAAGGATGCTTTAGGTTATCTTTTTAATAAAACACTTCATCTTTCTAATAGTCTAGCTACTTTGTGGACTAGAGTGTGTGAGAGGATGTGTTCCTTATAGTCTCATCTAGCCACAGTTGCACCTCCTTTGACATCAAGTGGTCTTATGAATTGGAACTATTTTACACAGGATCCCATGTTGATATCTTGGCCACCCATAGCCTTCAGGAGGTTGGACTAGGATACACAATGGGTATACAAATCCATATTGAGAGCAGATGTCAATTATGATTAAAAAATAAAATTACTGACCCCTCAAAGTTTCTGGCTAGACTCCGAAGGGAATGGAGAAATAATGGGGCTCAGTTTTTGTCTCTACTACTGCCATACTCGGTATTTAACAAAGACAATAACTAGATTAGCCTTAGCCAGAAGGAGACTATCCTTTGGAACCAGTGCCCCAGTTTGAAGAAACATGACATTAAGGGGGTTGGTTGCCTCTTATTCTGAATTGCTAATTATCAGTCTGTGCCCCATCCCATTTATTAGTATTCACATCATAGTGAAGAGTTCATGAAGAGCCAGTGGTTTCACATGTATGAAATAGGATCTTGCTATTTCAAATGAAAGATTCTAATATAAGTGAGTTTTCCTTAAATAGCAAAGAAGTAAATCCAGGATTAAGGGCATTTTGTTAGAAAACACAAAAAAGTTTCTGACAAGAATTAAAGAGAAAGTGTTCAGTGAAAATTCTTTGTAAGGATGCTAAAAGAAATCCAAAATTTTTAAAGTAGCTTTATTAGAATCAGGATATGGGATAGAAAAGATTCTTCTTATACCAGGTACTTAGAGATCGTTAGCCTTAGGATATAAAAAATGCAAATTGGACAATCAAAGCAGAACTCAGGTAAGTTATTGGGAAAGAATGTCCAAGTACAGGTGGTGGAAAGGGTTGATGGTTTCAAATCGGAAGGAAAATGAAAAGTCCCTTGTGATAAATCATACCCTTCATCTTGAATAAAAAAAACTTTATGAGTTGACAAAGTGTGCCTTTTGACTGATGAATTCTGCTCTGAATGCATATACTTCAGCTGTGCATGTCAGTACAAAAGTCTGTCAATCAGCTAATACTCATCAACTGTCAACAAAATAGGAGTTTCTGTACTCTATTGACCCTTCTTGCTGAACATAGCGATTTGTTTGTATCATTGATGACTGCTGTTTCTGTGAAGGGCAATTTGCTAAGCCTGAGAAAAATGATAGATTGTACTTATTCCTCCTCATTTATTCTTGGTATCAATCATTACTTTCCACACTCTTTTTTTTAGCCTCTTTAATAGGAGTAAGCCATATATTTTCCAAGTGCATAAGCTATAGATGAATTCATGCTTTGTGTAAATATTTATTGAGTCTTCACAATATGCCTCATACTTTTCAAAATATCAGGGAACACACACACACAAAAAGATCCAGAACTGTGGAATTACAAAATAATTGTCATTTGCTGCAGGAACAAAAGGTAAAATAAGTAGAAATGAAGGAAAAGTATACCAGGGATGCTGAGAGCTTGAGGAAAGTTGCACTTCAGATGGTTAAACCAGGATAAGCCTTGCTTAGAAGGTGATGTTTGAGTAAATGCTTGAAAGATTTATGGGGGTTACCTTTTTAAAGGCTGAGAGAATAAATAGGAAAAAAGATTATGAGGCAGACTCATTCCTGACATAATTGAGAAACAACAAAAGGGCAGGAGCAGAAAGGAGGGAGTAGTAGGAGGTGAACAAACAAAAATTACAGGCACAGAAAAGCAAAAAATAAATCTAGAAATGTTCAATGGTTAAATATGTTTGGAAAGATATGGTACAAACCTCTTTTCTCAGAGATTGATGATGTTGGTAGTATTATCTGATATTCGAGCATTCTTTCAATAAGAAATGTATTTAACACTTTAAAATCCAGTTGTCCCCAAACTTAAGTTGACACCATTCTAGATATTTTCTCTCCCCGTACCTGTGATGAAAAGGTATTCATTACCTTATGAGCTTTCACCATCTTTCTCTCACTCCCCACTACTCTCTAAAGAGGGTAGTATATTTCTTAGTCTCTTTCCAGAATTTTGGGGACAATGAAAAAGTGAAATATGGAGAAGGAAGTTATACCATGGAAGCAGAGAAGAAACTGGAAGGAATTGGCCTGAGACAACTTCCATATCTCTGTCCTCCCTAGAATGTTGATCTATGTCAATAGATACTGTGAGATTCCAAGTCACTTAATACAAGATTCTATGCTCATAGCAGACTCTCCACTATTGGAACAAAAGAGATGTTTCCACTAATTTCTGTGAACTTGTCTGTGTAACCCCATCACTACTGTTCCTAGGTGTCCTAGAGGATGTGGTGCTTATATGAGCTTTAGAGAGTAGCAAAGAATCAGCTGGAAGATTAAATATGAAGAAAAAAGCATTCTAGGAACAAAGGAAAGCTCTTTCACTGCATTGTGGCCCTGAAATTTTGTTATTATTAATTATACTACCTTGGGAAAGTAAGAAATCACTATAGCAATGTAAACACACAGGTACGTTGTCAGCAGACCATTAAATCATGCAATCCCTAGCCACTACTTTTAGAGAGGAAAAGGTGAACAAAGGGATTAACTACAGAATAAATAACAGATGGCTTCTGGAGATTTAAAATTCAAATCCCCATACCTAGGGGGCTCGTTGGGACTCCTGAGGGGGTGGGATAGGGGTGGAGAGTGGCATGTGCCTTTTTGCAGACATAACCTGAGGTGTCTCCAAAATGTCAGAGAAGAGACATGTGTGCCAAGAATCAGGGACATACTCAAAGCCTTAAAACAATAGTATTAGTTCAGGAATTGTAAACTCTTTGGCACAGGTAGAGTGAAGGGCCCCAGGGAAGACAAGGGTGAGATCAGTTTATACAGGGATCCGCAATCATAGCTGTACAAGTACAGTAAGTACTCGTAAGGGGCTTTAAACAATATTTTTATCTCCAGGAATAAGTATATGCATTTGTTTATACATTGGTCATTTTCAAAAGTTCTACAGGTAAGTCTATTATTTAGCCAGTGATGAGAACAAATGGTCTAGGGGTGAACACTGTGCTCGTATCTGAAAGGCCTCCTGTGCTAAATTCAGGGATTTTGAATTTGAACCTAAAGACTGGGACAGCTTTTAAAAGCTTAATTCAGGTAAACTCTTATTGCAGTGTGAAGGTTGGATTGGAATAGTATTAGCCGCTATGCAAAAGGACCACAAGAGAAAGAAAGAACCCCTCAATTTAGGCTCCCAACTACAGTGGAAAAATAGAAGAGAAGGGAGGGAGAGAGGCAATTAGCAGCCAAGGTAGGTTTTCCACGCAGTCCTGAAGATGGGGGTTTAGCAAGTGACTTCATTCCAAGATTATATAAGAATATTTACTGCACAGGTAATTTAAAAATATCGTGAAATCTTATGGCTCATACATGAAAGAAATGTGTAGATACTCTAAAATTTTACATTAATCTAGGAATTTTATATGATTACCAATAGGAAGTTGTGAAGATAAGAAAATATTTATTAAAAAAATTAAACAAGTATGCTAGAGGGAAGATTTATCTTTAGTCCCTCTATAGAAAATTATATTGCAAAATACTTGGCATAGAAAGCCCAATCAAATAAAATACACCCAAAATCTTTAATAAAAATAGATGTATTGGGTGGGCCACAGTGGCTCAGCAGGCAGAGTTCTCACCTGCCATGCTGGAGACCCAGGTTTGATTCCCTGCTCATGTATAATAAATAAATAAATGTATCATAGAGTTGTGCAAAGGAGTTAAAAATAATTATATTCCCTTTCTAGAGCTGAAGTTAACAACCTTTTTGGTAGTTGTCAGTTGTCAAATTTTCTTTTTAATTGCATTTGTCTTTTACAATAGGTACCCATGCAAATACCTAATTTTTTTTTCCTGAAATAGAGCTCCTAACAATAGTATAAATACAGACGTAACAAGAACAGGTTTTGCCCCCCTTGAGCAGGTAGTCTTCACCAGGCAGACTGACTGTATATGGAATGAATGGTCAAACTTTGTCAGTAAAATAAATTGATGATTCAGCTTATAATACACAGGTCAATCTGGACATTTTTAAACCAATTAATACTGAATCAGTTGCACCTTGCAGGTCTTGCTTAGTATAGGAATCCTAGAAAGACGATGAGACTAAGCAATGATTTATCAATGCCTCTCTTCAGTTTGAACATAGGATTTGGGTTATCTTGGTCATTCTAATAACTGCAGGCTGTGCCTGTCCTGCCTTCTCAGCAGCCTCCAAAACCTCAATCCGCCTAAAAGTAATAGAATCCAAACCTCTTCATTTAAAGCTGTCTTTTCTAAGATGAACTCTGAAGGGTAATTATTATTAGAAATGGCCTTGTCTTTAAAAGTACCCAAGATATCCACTTTAAAATAAAAAATTAAAGGCTATAATGAGGGGTGTCCTATATGGCTGCTTTTTTCTTTTTCATAAATTAATTAACTCTTTTACACTGCTCCATTAATAGATTCAGATACTTAATTTACTCAATCCAGTTTTAATTTTCTCTCTTTCTTGGTAATTTATTCATTGTGTGAGAAACCTAATTATTGAAAAGCATTCGGCTTGAAAGTTGGTTGACTTAGGCTTGGTATATTATGAATAAGGCAAAGCAGGGCAGCTAATAGCTATAGCTAAGAACAACCATTAGGAAATTAACTAATTAAAGATTTCATTTGCACTTTGCAGGAATAGTGTTTCTGCCTTAAGTAATTATATACCTCTCAGTTGGAAATTAGTGTGAAAGACTGGATGGTTAAACCAAATCTGAACATTTTTAAATTATCTATGTATGTGAGATAAGTGATAATATAACAAATAGAATAGAACATGGCCATGAATTGAAAATGAGCATGACTGTGTATGCAACAGTGCATATGCATTTATACAGAATCATATCCATCTGCTTTAAATATTGTTTTGTCATCTGTCTTAGTTTGCCAGGCTGCGAAAACAAATACCACACAATGGGTGGGTTGGTTTAAACAATGGGAATTTATTGACTCATGGTTTTGAGGCTACAGGACAGGCAAGGCTTGCTCTTTCCCCAGTATCTGTAGTTATAGTATCCCAGTGCTGGCTGCCAGAAATCATTGGTGTTCCTTGGTTGGTAAATCTGATTCATGCCACGTGGCTGTGTCCTTTCTTTTCAAAATTTTGCCATTTCTCTGACTTTCAGCTGCTTCTCGTGACCTTCTCCCACTTCTGACTTCCAGTCTCTTCTCTTTGTAAAGCCTCCAGTAATCCAAATTAAGACCCACTCACATTCAGTTAGTCACACCTTAACTAAAAGTAACATCTCCAAGAGGTCCTGTTTACAATGGGTTGTTCAATTTACGCAGGAATGCAGATCAAGAGCAAAAGTCTAAACTGAATATAAAAACTCAGAAATGGACAGCACAATACTACCTAACTGTAATACAATTATGTTAAAACACTGAATGAAGCTGAATGTGAGAATGATAGAGGGAGGAGGGCTGGGGGCACAAATGAAATCAGAAAGAAAGATAGATGATAAAGATTGAGATGGTATAATCTAGGAATGCCTAGAGTGTATAATGATAGTGACTAAATGTACAAAGTTTAAAAATGTTTATGCATGAGGAAGAACAAAGGAATGTCATTACTGCAGGGTGCTGAAAATAGATGGTAATTAATATTTTAAACTTTCAACTTATGTGTGAGACTAAAGCAAAAAATGCTTATTTGATACAAAATTTATATTTTGACTAGTGCATTCCCTAATATAACTTATGTCGATAGCTTAATTGAACACCATAAGTACATAGAACCTTGAGTAGGATATGAGGTTTTGTTGGTTTGTCCAGAATGATGCCCTGATAAATCCCAGAGTGATTCGATCAGTGAGTGGAGAAGTATTTGCAAAGTCCCCTTTGGGGAATGGTGAGAATGGGGGAAAATTCAACCTCCCCAAGTTGAATTCTTGATATTGTCACAAGCAGTGTGGACAATCAAAGTTATAGGCTGATCCCCCAGTCTTGGGGATTGTTCATATGAAACTTAATCCCAGAAAGGATAGGTCAAACCTACTTAAAATGAGGCCTAAGAGTCACCCCGAAGAGAACCTCTTTTGTTACTCAGATGTGGCCTCTCTCTCCAGCCAACACAACAAGCAAACTCATCACCCTCCCCCTGTCTACGTGGGACATGACTACCAGGGGTGTGAACTTTCCTGGTAACATGGGACAGAAATCCTAAAATGAGCTGAGACTCAGCATCAAGGGATTGAGAAAACCTTCTCAACCAAAAGTGAGAAGAGTGAAATGAGACAGTGTCAATGGCTGAGAGATTCCAAACCGAGTGGAGAGGTTATCCTGGAGGTTATTCTTACGTATGGAGTAGATATACCTTATTATTCATGATGTAATGGAGAGGCTGGAGGGAACTGCCTGAAAATGTAGAGCTGTGCTCCAGTAGCCATGTTTCTTGATGATGATTGTATAATGATAAAGCTTTCATAATGTGACTGTGTGATGTGTGAAAAAAAAAAGAGAGCAAATCTAAAGAGTAATTATAAATTATAATAGTAAATTGTTAGTTACATGTTTATTAGGAATATGATAGCATTGGAAGTTTATTTTCCAAAGGTTTAATAATGTTTTAGAAATTGAAGAACATAAGTCTAATAGAACTCTTAGGTCTCTTTTACTTTCAAGTTTCTTCATTTCAAATTAACGAACATCGACTGAGCACTAGCTTTGGGCCAAGATGTACAACAAGAGGTCATTTTGGCTGGCAGAGAAAATGTTTGTAGGATATATGTGATGAAATCATAAGTCAAAAAGGGGAATTCAAAGGGATGTTGTAAAGTCTATGGTCATCTGAAGTTAATAGTCTCTCCACCTTTCTTTCCAATGTTCTTGTTAGAGTGAATTATTC
Organism: Myrmecophaga tridactyla; assembly: GCA_004026745.1. Taxonomy (NCBI): domain Eukaryota; kingdom Metazoa; phylum Chordata; class Mammalia; order Pilosa; family Myrmecophagidae; genus Myrmecophaga; species Myrmecophaga tridactyla. Next base: position 5,005 of record PVIY010008965.1, on the reverse strand, counting down.
ACATCTATTTAGAATTTATCTTTTATTCAATTAGAAAATCATTTTCCCTTTTAATTTCCTATTGCAGTTTAATTAGTTTTGTGACTAGAGAAATATGTAGCTGTATATAAAACAGTTTGAGTTTCTCTTTTACCCAACTTTTTCAATAGTTTTTTTTACTTCCTTGTTACCTTTAGTTTTATGGATGGTGTTTTCTTTGGCCCTTCTTCTCTTTGCTATCTACTGGCTTAAATAATATGATAATAATGATGATATTACTTAAAGGATAACAGTGGATCACACTGTATATGAGGCACTGTCCTAAGAGCTTTACGTAGATTAAATAATTCAAGTATCAGACTGACCTATAAAGTAGGTCATAAGTTACTTTCATTTTGCAGGTGAGAAAACTAGTGCAGTTGTAGAGCTATAAAAAAGGCTCCTCTATACCTGCCCTCAGAAAGCTTAAAAGCATGCCTCAAAAGGATCCCACTGCTCTGTAAATCAGGAAACTGCCTCCCAGAGAAAGCCTGTTGCTCTTTTAAAAAAGACAATAACATTCAAGTAAAGACTGCATAGTATTAACAATATCCACTATCTAATCAAATACTACTATACATACAAAGAACTCAAAAATCTGGTCTATGAATAGTAGGCAAAAAAATCAGTCAGTAGGAACAGATTTGTCAATGACAGGGAAGACAGGATCAGCAGACAAGAAGTTTTCAAAGGCTGTGTTAAATACGCTCATAAAATTAAAAGGTTTTGCTTTGGAGGCTCTCAACATAAAGCATCGCCTGGATTCCAGTTTTCCCACCATCACTCTGAAGCATTGTCTCATGTTCCACATGTCTTCCCAGCCTCTTGGAGCTCTTTCTGGTATATACTGGCTTCTCCATGGTAATAGGGAGCAAGAAAGAAGTATCACTTATCTGATGTCCAAATTCTTCTGAATCAAGGTGCAATAATTCTTTTCTGCCTAACTTACTCAGTGATGTCTTTAGGCAAATGCTGTAGATGTTGCGATATTTCTAGGGTCCTCATTGCTAGATCTGAATAGAGTCACATCCAACTGAATCACATTGGCTATTCCAGGAGGGAGAGAACCTCTTTTAAATTCAAACAGACATATTTGGCTTTAGAAGATCTAAAGTTACTACTTTAGCCATCCTTACCCAACAAATTGAAAGAACTTAGAATGCTTTAAACCTAAAAAATTTTTCTGAGTTTGCATAGTGTTTGTTATTCTTTTATTTCTACTTTGTTTTTCCACTGCCCCAAATTATGGATAATATAACCTCATAAATTGGTGACTGTTTATATTTGACTGCATAATCATAGAAACATATAAATGATTTAGTTACCATTCCTTCTTAGCATATCAGTCCTTACCTCTGGATTCAACTGACTTTTTATTTTACTTATTTGCATTTTTATATATTATTAAATTAAGAAACAACATGCAGCAGTAACATGCATAAAAGTATATTGTTCTTAAATGTTCAGTCAATGCGATGAAGTTTTCATATTTTTATATCCATGTATCCATCACCCAGACCATATATGTAATATTCTAAGTTCTGTGATATGCCTCATCTCCTTTCTCAACCTAAAGTTATGGAAGTGTCCACTCTTCTCACTTCTATCATCAGTGAATAGTTTTACCCATTATTGAAATCTTTATATGTGGAATCCTACAGAACACACAACATGTTTGATGTTCAAAATTATAAATGTGCAAGTCATTCATTTTGTTGTTTTAAATAACACTCTGTTCTCTATTAATATAGTATTCTATTGTAAATAGATATCTTTATTTTGATCCTTTATTCTATGCATAGCTATTCCCAATTTTGGACAGTTATGAATAACTCATACAAATCTCAGTTTTAGACTCTACACATTCATTTCTCCTGGAGATACACATAGGTATATTTTAGGGATCATACTGTAGTCATAGAGTTAATTTTATTTGAAACTGTAATATGGAAAATAAAATGTTTCAGAAGGTCAAAATTGTCCCTAACACCTGCTAGTTTGCAATATAAAAGGCTAGCATATCTTTTGAGAAATTTATATAAAAGTAATTGGTATTACTGATATTATTGCCTTTGTTAAATTTTTCAATTATTTTTGCAAATTTGTACAATTTACAAATTTAAATACTTTAATTTAAATAATTCTGTCTAGTGACATTGATAATACACCTGTTAATTCTATTAGTTTATAGAATACTTTGCATTTTTATTTCATACTCATAAACTGAGAATGAAAAAATGTCATTTCTTAAATTAAAATCTTTGTTTCATTTATTTTATTTTGCTTGATGTATTGCTCTGACTAGAGACTCCAGAATGATGTTGAGTTAAAGAAGTGATGGTGGATATAATTGTCTATATCCTGCACATAGATGGAAAGTGTTTATGATGTGGTCACCTTTGTGGCCTGTTGACATACCCAATCAATATAAACCACTCCTTTGTCTTTATGATCTCTTTATATATCTTAGATCCTAATACTTAACATATTTTACTCATCTTTGCTTTCATTCTCTATTCTACTTTCAGCTTATCAGTTTATTTAACTTGTCCACATTTATATTTTAATTTATATATTTTGTCTTTTACAAAATACCATTTGGTTCTTTAATGCTCTGCTTGATAACTTTTCATTATGTTAGTATATGTTATTATTTAAATTATGTCTTTAATGTTTGCATTAAGGTTTGAATTTTTATTGCTTTATTTGTGTTTGAGTACTTTCTTTTTGTTCTTCTTTCATTATGTCTTTTTTTTTTTTTTGTACTAGTTAGGCTCAGGTGTCAACTTGCCCAGGTGATGGTGCCCAGTTATTCTGTTGCTCTGGACTTAAATCATCAGCCTGTAAAATTCATCTATGGCTGATTAGATCCACGGTGAACTAAAGGGAGTGACTTCTTCAATGAGCAACGTTTACTTTAATTACCTAGAGGCTTAAAAGAGAAAGGCAGGCAGAGCTCAGTAGTGCAGATCCAGAGGTCTGGAGGTTCAGAGAGGAAACACTCCAGAGAAAGCCACGTGAATCCAGAAGCTGGAAGGCAAGGCCAGGAGATGTGCCCTGTGCCTTCCCACGTGACAGTGAAAGCCAGGGGAATGCCAGCTTCCTTTCCTTTGAAGAACTGTACATTTATAACTAAATAAATCCCCTTTATAAAAGTCAATCCATTTCTGGTTTATTGTGTTCTGGCACCATTAGCAAACTAAAACACTTACAAACTTCATTCATAGAACACCGTTTCTTCATGAGTTCTGCACATGTACATTTTGAGCCTAGATTAACAAGAGTCTTATCAGTGTATACCTGGGTTGAAGGTGTAAGCCTCCAAATTAGATTATATTTATTTCTACCAGGTGTCCCACCATTGTACTAATAGTATTAAGAGCCCAGAGACCAACAAAATTAAAAATTAGGTTCCAATTCACTAGCAATCATGGAAATGTTATTTAAAAGAAAAACCCTACGGTCCTATTTCAAACCCATAAGACTGACATTTCTGTTTTACTCAAAGTCTAATAACACAAAGTGCTTGAAGGATATAGGAAAACAACACCAATTAAGCCTTGCTGATGAGAGTATAAATGTCTACAATATCAATATAATTAACCAGAAATTCCACTTTTGCTAATTTACTCTAGAGAATATCTAATGCATGTGAATAATTTTAATAGTATAGAAAAATACAAATTACTCAATTTTCTGAATTTAGAGAGCTGGAACAATATACTGACTTTTTATACATGATATGGAAATATTACAAAACACTTAAAGTTAACACATTTTATAGAAATATATTAATGAGAATAAATCCCAAAATAATAGTGTTGTGAGAAAATGATAAATTTCAAATGAATGTGTAGATATTCAAATCATTTTCATCTATTTAAATATCTCTATATATGCATATATATATTTATTAGAGACAATTACATATTTTAAATCAATACTATATTAAATAATATATATTAAATCAATAATGGGAATAATGGGCACCAAATTTCATGGTTCCCACTGGAGAGTTAGGAGGATTATGATACTCTGATGTATCAGAATTATGGAAAAAAGATGGCAAAAATATATAAGTATGTTAATAAGATCTAATAAAATATAAATATGGGAAAAATTAAGTGCAAGTAATGGGCAGCAAAGGGTCTATTTTATTATTTTTGTATTTTTCCTGTATTTGAAATATTTCCTTAGAAGTAGAGAGGAAAGTATTTCTAGTTAGAATAGCATCTAAACATGCAATTTAGTTGGAATTCAATAATTTCCTTGCAGAGGTAATCTTGGTTTTAAAAGAATACTGAGAAGCTCTAACAGAATGCAAATTGCTTTCAAAAGGAGCTTCTAAACTTTTTGCAGGTAGAGAAAACACATGCTTTTGAAAAGCTGAAACCCAGAACACTCAGTAATTCACTGTGGTCAGAAACAAGAAAAAGAAATTCTTTCAAACTTGAAATACAATTTTTTTTGTATGCTGTATGGTGGGGTCACATTTCATTATTTTTCCATGTGAGTATCCTGTTATTGCAGCACCATTTGCTGAACTTTTGTTTGTTTGTATTTTGGGGGGGAAGCGTATGGACCAGGAATTGAACCTGGGTCTCCACATGGCAGGCGAGAATTCTCCCACTGAGCCACCGTCGCACTGCCATGATTATGGTAATTTTAACCTTAAATTATGGAATAATCTTAAATTGAGGTGTAAATATCTATTTGAATGAATATATTTTAATATGAATGAGACAAATAAACCAAATTATTTCTGCAATTTGCTTCTGAGAGAAGTATTTATAAAGGGGTTGGGGCAGATTTTTGCTTTTATTTATATTATTTTAAAAATTTAATAGAGGGTTTAAATTCGGCATTTTAAATAAATAACATTTACTAAACCCAGGTTTTGAGTATACTTTTCTGGAATTTTAAGTGAGTTTGAATAAATTAAACAATTAAAAATATGAAGAAATCAGAACCCAAAACCTACCCTTCA